>JACMZG010000030.1:90713-148273 GCA_018340805.1 Microvelia longipes | reverse complement strand
AAGAAAAAGGTTCATCTTGAACATATTCAGATCCTAAATAATTAAGAATTTCTTGATTATTACTAGACCATTTTTTTAGAGAAAACCCTCCTTTACGTAACAGAGCCATCAGTTGGTCTATTAGAGTTAAAGTATCGGTAATATTATTTCTCCCTTAAAATATCATCAGTATATACTTCTTCTAGTAATAATAGAGGCCTCAGGGAATGAAGCACCTTCGTCAAGTACTAATTGTTTAATAACTCTTAAAGCGAGATATGGCGAAGGCGTCATACCGAATATTACTCTATTAAAAACGAAGTCAACTACCGTTTCGGTGGTATCAAATCTATACAAAAAGTGAAAGTACTTCCTATCTTCAGGATGAACTATAATTTGAAGAAACATTTGACTAATGTCTGTTGTAAATACGATGGCGTATTTTCTAAAGTTTAAAATTATATTTCTGATGTCGGGTTGTAGTTTGGGCCCAGCATATAGTTTGCTATTCAGAGACCCGTTTGAAGTGGGCATAGAAGCATCGAACACTATTCTGACTTGGGTCGATGAACGTTCTTTGACTATGCAGTGATGTGGCAAATATATATGCTCCTATTTCATCTGACTGAGAAATATAGTTTTGAGCTAAATAATCTTGTAGTACTTCGGAGTAACCTGCTTTCAAAGGTAAGTTTTTATTTAATTTATACTCAAGCTGTTTAAATCTATTCACGGCTAGGGCTCGTGAATCACCTAATGAAAGGTCTTCAGGATTTTTAAAGGGGAGTCTAACGATGTATCGTCCTGACTCGTCACGGGAATGAGTAGAAATGAAGTGGGACTCACACTTAGCATCGTCAGGATTAGGAGGAAGTTCAGGTGAACACTCTTCGACTTCCCAAAATTTCTGTAATAAATCATCTAAAGTCGTTGTTGATACAACAAACGTCGAAGCATAGGGCTTTTGGTTAGTAGTCATCTCTGTACTACCCATTAAAACGATGCCAAATATTGTTTGAAGACCATTTGGATATCCTTCTGGAGTTCTCAGGGTCTCTCCATTGAATATCTCTGTAAATAGGTCAGCACCTAATAAAAATTCGATTCTCCTTCCTTCCAAAACTCTGGGTCAGCAAGAGGTTGGTCACCCAAAACCTGTTTTATATTTTCAAGTACGTTAGAACTTGGAGGATCATAAGGTATTTTGTCAATAACAATGGCAGATGTGTGGAGAGCAGGCTGTGAACTATGCCTAGGGGTCAGAGTACACTCAACCTGATGTTTACATCCAGGTAAAGGTAAGTTAGAAATACCACAAAGTTTTTGGTTATTTCGTTTAAAGGTAAGACCTAGTTGTTTAGCACATGATGTTTTTTATTAGTGACCTTTGAGCGGCACTATCTATCAGAGTTCTTACGTTATGGTAATTCCCAAACTGATCTTTTATATTAAGAACGACTGTTCCCAACAATACCGATTTTCTTCCTGATGTTGAACTCGAACTACAAGCAATAATGCCTTCCTGCATAGTAGCTTGAGTTTGAGATGGCTTATTTATTTGCGATACATTATTTTGTAGACTAGGGGGGCTTACTTGCGTTCTAGGGTTAGAAGCAAGTTGACCATTGCTTCTCGGTCTTGGCGAATTTTTCTTTTTATTATTTTCGAAATTAGATATATGTAAGAGAGAATTATGTTTTTTTGACATTTGGTGCAAACATATCGTGATCTGCAGTCTCTGAGAGTGTGCCGAGGTGAAAGACAGCTTACACAGTGATTCGAAGATTGTACTAGATCTAGACGTTGTTTAGGAGACATCTCGAGAAACTTTGAACATCTATATAATCTATGTACATTTACACAGAGGACAAGGGTCATCTGTGTTGGGCGAACCTGTAGATAGAATAATATTTTTATTTTGAGAACCTGAAGTCTTATGCACAGGTTTATTATTACGAGTATCGTCTATAAGAGCTGATAGAGACTCAGTCTGTAATAGAGCGTATTGCTCGTGTAAGAAGGTCTCTAAAGCTGAAATATCAGGTAATGTTTCCTTACCTACCTGTTTAGATTCAAATTTATCTCTAGTGTGTTTATCGAGAAGTCTCAACACAAACGTCATTAAAATAAATCCGCCTTCGTCGGTAATTTTTAATTTTCTAAAAGCCGTAATACTTTCCATAACCTCGCTGGTAAACTTTTCTAATTGATCTAAATTATATTTATTAGATTGAGGTTTGAAAGAAAATATTTTTGTTAAATATGAGTGGCTTGTAGTCTAGGGTTAGAATATTTTTTCTTTATGGCTTCCCAGGCTTGCGCATAATTATGTTCAGTAACGGGAATCGAAGCTATCGTTTGTAAGGCAGGTCCTTCTAAAGCATTTTTTAAGTAGTGAAATTTTTTAACATCGGGAAGGCCGTATCGTGTATTAATGATGTAAAATGATCCTCGAAAGTAGGCCATTTGGAAAATTCGCCTTTAAATTTAGGTATGTCCAAAGGTGGCAACCCAAACGTGAACGCGTCTTCTAAAGTAGAGGACAAAAAAGAAGTATCATGCTGAGGTCGAGGCAACATAGACTCATCTAACGCGATGGTTTTATAATACAAAGTTCGGGTTAAATTATTTTTATTTATAAGGGCTTGGTATTCAGGATCTTTTTGTAACATTAAGGATAACCGTTTCGCTTCAGCCACACTATTACAAAATCTATCATAAACACCGTCGATTCGGGATAATCTGGCCCTAAATACACTTCTATTCGTAGGGTCCGATTTCACTGTTAACCGAGGTCAAAAGTATCCTGAATATCTTTAGCTAAGTTATCTGCTTCTTCCGTACGAAGCTTAAGATTGGTAACGTCGTCAGCCATAATAAAAAACTAGTATTTAAATAATAAATTAAGTTTTGACTTCGTACCCAAGGGGGCAAACAAAGGTAGACAATTTTCTTATATAAATATAACACGGACAAGGGGTCCTTAAAGTAAATAAATTTCTAAATAACTTCAGAGAGGTTGTTCTATAAAACACCAATACTTATTATAGGATTAAAAGGCAAATCTTTGGGTAAGAAAGTTTTTAAAGAAAACCCACATCTTATCAAGAAAATATAAAAGGAGCGGAAATCTATGTTAGACCCTTCCGCTATGCATAGAAATGCTATTGTTATGAAGTTTCTTAGAATTAATGAAAAAAGAATCCAAAAAATTGCCATCAATTGTAATAAAATTAACAAGAAAATCAGTGAATACTTTAATAAAAAAATAAAATTACTTTTAACAATATATACCTTAATGAAGAATTTGTGGCAAGAAAATATTTTTAGGTATAAATGATAAAAAATACTTTGCAAAAATATCGATTTTATGATGACCATAAATAAAATAAAATTTAGTTTTACTTTCTTTAGTATAAATATATTTAAATAAAAAATTAGTTATCTTCAAAAGAGAATTACTTATTAACATATATCATAAACTCGATATTAAAATAACTATAAATTTCTTGTTAATATTATGGCGTCAATTTATTAAAATGACCAAAAAATTCATACAGGTTATAAAAAGTTACGATACATTAATGGCTTTGTTCTGAAGTTTTGAAATAAAATTCTTAGACAAAAAATATGAGTTAAATATTTCAACAAATCCAACTCATATATCATGAATTTTTGAAATTAATTTTGGGCACAAAATTTAGTAAAAATTGGGTAAAAAATCCGGTCGAAGGCGTACCAAAAATTGTATGCATTTTGCAGAACAGTGCAGGTAACTTGTTTGCACCATAAATAGCTCCGTGCTTGGTATGCGCTGATACAACTTAAATTCTGACTTAAAACTAGAGGACTGTATATAGGATGAAGATAAAAAAACCAAAATTAATTTCAATTTCATGACAAAAGTATAATTTTTTTTTTTTTAAACAAGTTCTTTATTGGCAAAAGTATACAATATTTATTTTGTGTTAACCGGAGCCATATTTTATTTATTGGTTTGGGGTGATTTGTGCCTCTTTATTTTTATTTTATTTATAATTTTGGTATTAAATTTGGTTATTTTTTGGGGTGTGAGGGGGTTTGTTTGGGTTAAGGATAATTTTCCAATTTTTGGGTTTGGGTATTTTGATTTTTTTTTTTTTTTTTTTTTTTTTTTGGGGGATTTGCAAAAATGATATTTTTGATGGTGTTTTGAATAGGTTTGTATTGTAAAGGGATTTTGCAGGAGTGTCAAAGAGGGTTTCCTATGCAGTCTGTGACTGACTTTTGATGAATCAACCTGGCATTTGCCTGTAAAATTGAGGGAAACCACAGAAAACCTCAATTAGGTTGATCGGACACGCGGGTCCTGGGTGTAAAGGTTATATTATTTTTATTTTTATTTTTTTTTTTTTTTTACGTTTGGGGTTTAGTTGTTAGGGTTCGTTTTCTAGATTTTTTGAGGCTAAGGGGAATAGTTTATTTTATTTACGAATTGAAGTGTATTTATTATATTTTTTAATTTTGAGAAGAGTAGAGTCTTGATTTTTTCAGTCTTGTCTTGGATGTCTTGAATTTTGACTTTCTGATATAATTTTGATCGTTCTGTCTTGTATTTGGGACAGTCTAGTAGAATATGTTCTACGGTCTCGTCTATTGTGGGCAGGTGTGGCATACTGGGGAGTCGCTTAATCCTATCTTGTAATGGTATTGTATGCATCTCGCATGTTGACTTCTTAATCGGTTAATTTTCACGATATCTCCTCTTGTTAATCTTGATTTCCAGAACCATGGTTTGGCAGGAACTTTCTTGATGATTTCTTTGAAAGTTTTACCTTTTTCAGGTTCTTCGTGGAGTTTGATATTGAAGTCTTCTAACATTTTCTTTTTTGATATTGATATTATATCTCTTGCTGGTAATTTATATTCTGATGGTGTTGCTGGATTTTTCGCAAGATGATCAGCTTCTTCGTTTCCTTGAATTCCTGAATGTGCTTTCACCCATATAAAATCAATTTCCTTCTTCATTCTTGTTAATTCGCTTATTTCTTGCAGGATATGCATGCATATGTGATCTATTTTGTTAGATAGTGTTATGTTGGATAGTTTTTTAAGGATACCTTGATTGTCGCAAGCAATAGTGTATTTGTTTTGATTATTTTGTAATGATTTTATGTATGTGAGTGTTTGTAAGATTGCTAAGCTTTCTAATGTGAATATGTTAGTGTACTGCGGGCATGAAAAACTTTGACCAATTTTCAGTTGTAAATCGTAATATGAGTAACCAGTTTTATCTTGTTGTTTTGATCCGTCAGTGAAAATTACGTAAGTGGTTTGTGGATGTAGGTTGTATAGTTGATCTTGAAAAGTTACGTTGTTGTAAGGATAAGAAAGTTTTGGTATGTTATAGAAATTGTTTGGTGGATGTGTTCAAAAGAAGTTTGATGGATTGGAAGTAATTTATTTTGGTATATACTTTGGTTGAGGTAAGGTTGTAGGAATTGGTAGCTATTTATAAGTATTGGGGAGATTTATGTCGCCAATATCGATGATTATTATTTATTTTATTGGTCAATTTGTCAATAGTTGTCAATAAAGGGGATTGTTGAGAGTATAATTTTATAATGTGTTTGTCACTTAAATATTGTCTTCGTATGTCAAGTGGAGGTTCTGAGCATTTAGTATGTATTTTGTTATTGGTGTAGATTTGAGATAACCCATGCATATTTTAAAGCTCTGTATTGCAAACGGTCTAGTTTTAAAAGTAAGTAATGTCTGGCATTGCCGTAAATGGGTGAGGCAAAGTCTATGCATGCCCTTATTGTTGCTCTATAAAATGTTATTTAGTGTTTTTGGGTCACATCCCCATGCTTTATTACTGACCGTTTTTCATGATGTTAAGGTATTTTTCACATTTTAAAATTATCGTATGTATATGGTCTTTCCAAGTCAGTTTTTGGTCTATAAAGAGTCCTAAAAATCTAACGGTTCTTTTTCTTTTTATTCTTATATTGCCAAAATTAATTTCATCATCTAAAAGGACATTGTTGCGTCTTGTAAAGATGCAACATTCAGATTTGTCTTGGGACAGTTCTAACCCAGTGACCCATAAAAGCAAAACTTCGCAGAACAAAATAATATTCAAAACAACTTAAGAATATTGATTCGTTTCTCAAAAGAACATCAATTTTATATTAATTATAATAAAGAAAAACATTTGAAAATAAAGAAAACTTATATAGTAAACCAAATTTTATAGATGAGACGCTGATTATCCATTTTATCCAACCATTTATCCATTTTATAGTTCCAAACATGATTATCCAATATTTTTATATATGTCATTTAATAGATATCCATAAACATCAACCATAGATCCAGTTTTATCTCCATCAACCAGAAATAGCTTATTTATCCATTAATTTATAGACATCGAAAATCCATGATAAAATAATCCATATTAATCTCATCCATAGGTAATTTTAAACTCAATATAAAGTAAAGTCCATAGAATTGTATATGTTCAATAATAATTCCATAATTAAGAGACTCAAAATATACATACAACTTCCAGAGGTAAAGTACGTTACTAAATTTAATAATTTAGTAATATTACGTAATCCAAATACTTATTGACTGACAGTAAACTTAAATTTCACTTTGACAGTAAACTATGACTGATTACTTTAAACAAATGTTCAATTTATATCACTTTAAACTACTAACTTTACTTAAATTAATCATTTTAAATGACAGACTTAGCAAGGGCAAAAGACTGACACTATTTAGAATATATTTTAAAATTACGCAAAAGGTTTGCGTAATTATGTAGGTAAATGTATTGTGCGAAGGCGCACGGTCTTGCCTCAAGGGAGTGCAGGACGCTAACTAACTAGTATCTGGCGGCGGGGGCCAGATACTGTGATATATTAAATTGAACCTTTGTCCTATACCTCAACTAAAATTAAAGATTTAAATGAACACAAACTGAAATATCTGATTAACCTACATTAATTTTAATGTGGCGTAAACAGTCATCACCTTTTAGTCAACATTAGATTTCTTTTATTATGCATTCTTTGCATAACTTCAGGCACTTGGAATTTTATAGCTGATCTTTATGTTTTCGATGGAGCTAAAAACGAATCTGAGTGAAAAAAAAAAAATATTTTAAATGAGTTGGAAGTAGAGAATAGTTGCATGTTGTAAACAAATGCAGAATACCTTATGACCTTTCCTACCTACCCTAATCCTTGAACACACAAGACCCTACTGATTGGTTATAACTTAAATATATGTTGATCCTCTTTACTATATGATGGGAAGTAACTAATGCAATGTTCAGGTTAACAAATTAGTTTATCTAAATGTTTTACTAAATGGTAGTTAAAGAACTTTATATGGCCCTGTCGGAGACATAGCGAGCCTCACAAGCTCGCGGAGCCAAAGCAAGCCCCAATAGCTCGCGGAGCAAACCTGTGAGGCAAGGCGATGAACATTTTCTAGATACATTGCAATTATAACAATAAAGTAGCGAGGCGAAGAAAAGTAGTTAACTACATGATAAAATGTCATGTAACAAGAAATAATAATAAAACAACAAATAATACATAACAACAAAATTGTGGCCACAGGGAGGCTGCTCCCGGGCCACCTCCGGTTACAGGCCGAAGGCCCGTATTATTCCTTGTGATCACCTATCCAGGCACTAACCTCGCTCGTAGCAACTTAACCTTTATAACCAAAATCCGACAGTATGCTTGCCGTATTAAATCGAAACTTAGTGCCGTATTTAAACGTAATTTGTTACGTAAAAAGATACATTTGTGCCAAATCTCAGGACAATTAGATTATTGCTTGATTTTTAACCGATTTTTAAAAACGTATCCCAACAAAAACACAAAAAAGAAGCCAAGTCTTGCGTAAAAAGTTATGATATCATAGTTTAGCCAAGTCTATTCTTTCGCTGTTTTCGTAAATCTTGGGAGATGTAAATTTTTATTTAAAATCCGCAACATATTCAAACAAAAGCCTTACAAAATTTAAAAGAAAGATAAATTTCTGACTTGGCAACGCAGAGCAAAAATTAATTAACAAATTTATTACTGGACAGTAAGGAATTAAATTCTAGGTGATTAATGAAGACTTCAGTCCTTTTAATAATTTTGTTTAATTTACATAAAAAATAACAACAGACTTTTCGCCTGGAGAAGGCAAGCATCTTAAGTGATAAAGAGTAAGAAAATATATCAAAACAAACAACTATCAACAAAAACTACACCTTTTCCACATTTATTTGAGAAGATATTAATTGTATTTGAGAATAATGACTTGTATTTGAGAAAATATCAAATGTAAATTAGATTAGTCTGTTGAATTTGATAAAACAACAAATGTAGTTAAGAATAGTCAATTTTATTTGAGAAAGCATTATATAAAATTGAGAATTGTTTAATTTCATTTCAGAAAGGGTGATTTAAATTTGAGAATCACGTCCTATGCCCTATGTAGTGCATTCCTAGCTCAAAAAAAATATTGATAATTTGAACTCCTAGGAGTTGATTTACTAGGAGTAGAGACCATTTTCGAAGGTCTAGGACCATGTTTTCCCCATAATTTAAGGATTAAGGATTTAATGTTGGTTAAAGTGAGTTGTTCCACCCTGTATATGTTTCATTGCTCAACTCTCACATAACAAGGTATAATTGTATTTAAGAAAAAATAGTAATGAGAAACTCAAAATTCGGCCAATTTTGAGTTTCTCATTATCAAATCACAAGTTCTCAAAAACATTTAATAAATTCTTAAATAGAATTCACTGCTCTCAAATTCATTTAATGCCTACTCAAATACAACTGACTGTTCTCAAATTCAATTGATGTTTTCTAAAATATATTTTTCTAATCTCAAATACAATTGATATGTTTTCAAATAAACATAACGGTTTCTCAAATAAAATTGGAAAAGGTGTAGTAAATCATACCAAAAACTGTCATGTTTATTTATTTTCATATTCTATTTTCTTTTATAGTTTATGTTTTGTTATGTTTAAATGTTTTGTGTCAGAATATAATTAGACTTCAATGAATTTTAAATGTATTATTCGTTTTATTCAAACTATTTTAGTTTTAAACATTATGTTTGGTTATTTTTTATTGTTAAAACATAACAGTGGCGCTGCGGACAGGATCTATTTGCAGAAGAATATAGACGAATCCAATTAAGTAAGTATTAATACGTATTAATAATACTGACTTCAAAATGGTGAAAACTAAACAGAATGATTATTCAGAAACGTCTGATTCGTCAACAAACGAGCTTTTAAAAGCTGTCTTGGAGCAAAATAGAAGTCTCCAAGCTGCTGTGACTTGCTTAATACAAAATGCAAATAGTTCCGAGAGACAGATAGATAGCTCTGAAACTTTAAGATCTCGTACAGGTAGAGAGGTGTCCGGGTTAGGTTTTGAAAACATTGATGATACTTTGGAGACATTTGAAAAGTATTTAGAGCGTTTAACGGCTTACTTAGATGTTCAAAATGTTCCTACGAGCCTAATTAGTATCTACATTAAGTCCAGATAAATTTACGCTACTCAAAAGTTTTCTCTATCCGGAGTCCTACATAGATATTTTGATGAACTAAGGAAGTTTTAATTAACCATTTACATCCCCGACCTCTCATGATTTAAGTCGATATGCCTTATTTAATCGGAAGCAACGAGAAGGGATGAGTTTATCTGTATATGTCAGAACTAAGAAAACTGGCGTCTTTTTGCTACTATCCTGAAAATATATTATCTGTCGTGCTGTGTGAGGTTTGCGTTCCAAAGCAATGTTAGATCGACTGTTTGAAGAAGATTATTTACCATTAGAAAAAACTATTGAAATTGCTACTGCGATGGAACGAGCTAAGATTAGTTCAGAACAACTCTTAAATTCGTACGGACCGGTCCAGTCACTCTCTGATGTTAAAATGCCGTCTTGTAATCTCATTCGGCTAATATCTTTAAATGTGAAGTAAAAAAATCGTATATTTGTTATCGGTGCGGCGGGACAATCTCTCATTCCGCGAGAACATTCTTCTCATTGAACGTTCTGTAAGAGAAAGAACCACGTGGAAGCAGTATGCAGGTTAAAGAAAAACGGGTTTAAGGCAAACAGAATATCACAAACAGATAGCGAGCCACAGTCTCGGCCCTCGTCACATCAGACCTCAACAGATGAACTTTATTATGAAGATGTTGAGCAAGCAATACTTATGCCTCTTAGACAAGTTGAGACGACAGCAGGTAATTCTCAAGAGAGTGAGAACAATTATTAATCAAGTCTTTAGAATTATGATGAGCGTGTGAGTCAGTCAGTCAGGGTCGAAATTAGTCATTTTCAAAGCAAAATATCTCGTTAACGATAAAAGATTAAAAGTATTAATTTCAAAAATAATATATTTCAGATATAATCTTTGCGTTTGCCAAATTGTAAGTTTCTTGGTTAATCTAGTCAATAGATACAAGGGGGAAGAATATGCTCTGAGCAATTTCTTCGGGAAAGAATGATTGTCAGAGCCTGCTTTGTATATGAAACTTGTACCTTATAAAGCAAGACATGGCTTGGGCACTGCCGTTCCTCCAGATTCAAGTCATTCGATAAAATGTAATCTAATGCTAATAATGAGATAAAACTTAGCACATATGTTGGAATCTGCAATCTTCTCAGATATCAAACCGATCCAACCATTTGTTTCCTTTTTTTAATTTTCGTACTTTTTGCTGAGACGTTATTACCGGTTAAGGATCATAAAAATAATACTTTCCCTATGGCAGCACTAGACTAGACTAGAAGGTTCAACTTCTGAGCATACCTAGACTGAATGCTACGATCATAACAGATACACTCACAAATTGGTCAAAACTACTTAGGTGGTCTTAGATAAATACGAAAAAGGTAATATCTGACAAGCATGCAGTGGGTTTGGCGAAACCAAACTGACTGCAAGCTACTCTTAGTTAATACCACACGGCTTGATGTCACACAACTCGATTAACCAGATCGAAGTGAGAACGAGATTCTACCAGGAAATGTACGTTGACTTGTTTAGATACACATAGCTGGCGACTAAGTCGTCCTACCTATGTCGCTATGGCGTCCTTGCCAGAGGTCATTGGCATCAAGCCACTTTTACAAAGTCATTAGACTTCAAAATAAAAGTAGACAGGACACTTAAACATAAAAATCTTTTGGAGTGAAAATTGCAACAGTTCTTCCGAAATATTTTGAAAACAGGTGAGAAGATTGATTGGTGGTCGTGTTGTTCGATACTTTAAAAATGTTGGCCCAAACCAAGTGAATAATTCAGTCGAGGATTTCCGGTGTCCGGAATGCAACAATAACGACGCTCGACTTTCTTTTAAAAAGAAATTGTTACTTAACTAGAATGCGTAATAATATATGATAACAATTAGTTTTCGGTTTCTTCTTCTTGGAAGTAAATCAGTAGAATCGTAAGAAGAAATATGGGCAGAGCACCAGTTGAACTCACCAGCGAATTTCATCATGGCACTGGTGACTCATCCTAGGGGTCACCATCCTCTCCCTCCACCCCGAGTATCAATATGTTTAATGTTCTCAGAGAGATTGTTAATTCTTATTGGCTATTTAATTCTATTTATATGTTGATTTCATCGAAACATAATCAAATTATGGTACTTATATTTTTTTGATTTCATTTGTATATTTAATATATTTTTGCTTCTTTGCCTCCTAATAAGAGTTTGAAGCATTGCATCAAAAAAAAATTAAAACACCCCCTTTAATCCTAAAATTTCCAAGTTTCCGAACCCACTGATCCCAAAAAATAAATGAAATAGAATTACGAGTGGCTTGTGTGTGTTTATAAAGAGGCTTAGGGGTAGGGTGTGTGCTTTTCTTGAAAATACTCTACAGATCAAATGTCCGATCTAAACTCAATGAAATTCGACAGAAAAATCAAGTCCTACAGAGGATGAAGTGAGCAGGAATGCGGCATGAATTCAATACCGCGGTTAGAATGGCATCTTTTAGTTTAAATACTCTAAAACGACGAACAAATATTAGTTAGATGAAAAGTGTTTCTCACAATGTTTTGAAGTTTCTAATAATGTTTTGAAGTTTCTAATAATGTTTTGAAGTTTCTAATGATTTTTTGAAGTTTCTAATGATGTTTTGAAGTTTCCTGACAAAACAAAGAGGCTTGAACTAAATCCGTGCTTATCATAGAGCTACATCCATGCTTAGCACAGAACTACATCCGTGCTCAGAACAGTGCTGAGTACAAAACTACATCTGAGCTCAGCACAGTTCTCGATGGTCCATAATAAACAATGGGTACTTTTCTGGGAAACACTGTTTTCTAAAAGGCAACATTATTCAACTATAGTTTTAAGGCTACATGAGGGGAAGGCTCATTCCATGATTGACAGCTCGTTTATTTAATCATTTTCAGGAACAGCTAGTTTCAGCAACTTCCAGTCTTAATCTTTTAAACTTAAAAGTATTGAGACTTATAATGAAAGCTGTTTAGGATAATAGCAATAGTTCACCCGTTTTTAAACTGAAAACTTTTATAATACCAGCATTGTCAACATAATACCAGCATTGTCAACATAATACCAGCATAGTCAACATAATACCAGCATTGTCAACATAATACCAGCATTGTCAACATAATACCAGCATTGTCAACATAATACCAGCATTGTTAACATAATACCAGCATTGTTAACATAATACCAGCATTGTCAACATAATACCAGCATTGTAAACATAATAACAGCATTGTCAACATAATATTTTAAACAGAACAGGATTTTTTTTGGTAAAAATCTACCTCCTAGGGAGTTCTGGTTCATTTAAATATAACTGCATCATAACATAAATATATTTATGCTATAAGCACATCAAAAATAATTTAAGCCCCTAATTGCTATAAACACATAGGCGTCCAACTATTAGCTTTGTGTAAACGAATTTTGGCCCTTATCAAAAGGAACTTTTTTTAATTTAACTTCAAGGAACGCTATATTTTTGTTGTATTGTTTAAAAAGCTCTGTAGAATCACCCATCTCTAATTTTTCCTATTACTACTTATTTTCTCTATTCCTTTATACTCAAACTATCTCTGTCTCTATATTTTTTTTAAAAATCTCATTTTTTAAACTATCTCTGTTTTCTAAATTTTTAAAAATATAATGATTCTAAATTAACTATAATTAAAAGAAATTAGCTATTAAATAACTAAGTTAAGAATTTTTATTGAGTAAGATTTTATAGTTAAAACTATAAATTTATTGTATAAAAAAGATAATTTTGCATATTGTTGTAATCATTTATTGTATGTATTTTATGTTATTTTAATAAATAAATCGGCTGAAAATGTATCCACGTTGAATGGAAGAGAGCACCTTATGGTCCTAATTCTGCCTGGTTAAATAAATCAGTAATCAATCAATCAATCTCTTTACTAATGACTCCAAAGAAATAAAATTAATTATAATCACTCTAAAAAAAAATATATGTAAAACAATAAAAGAACCACTAGTCAATTTTGTTTATGTTTATAATAATAATTTAGTTTTATAATAGCACACACGGCCATAATCAGTTGACAGCGTGGGAAAATAATGCTAGGGAGCCAATGAGGTCAGTCCTGGATGTTAAACCCCGCCCTTTTCGAATCAGATTGGTTCCTCAACCCTATTTTCCCGCGCTGTCAACTGATTTTAGCCGTGTGTCGTACTTTAAGAATATTATATTGTAATAAGGCGAAGGGCTGCCTTTCTGCAGAACAAGGTGTAAGTCTTTTAGCAGATAGGTAACCTTAATTTAAATTACATTAGGGCTTTGCTATAGATGTTGTTAATGATGTTTAATTAATTTAATAACCATATAATAATGAGTAATTTTTCTGCCGTCATTTAAGAAACAGTTTTTTGCCACTATGATTATTTTCCCGTTTTTATCACAACTCAGCAGATGATTAACATTTGCCTAAATCGCCTTCATCACAATTTTATTCTTCCTGCCTCGGCTTCGCCTCTGCTGTTTAGTCAGTCCTTTTGAAAATTTAGATAATTTTAAAAATGTTTTTTGGCTTGTTTCTATTTTTTTGCAAACGATTTTTGTAAATTATTTCAAGATTAAAGATTTATTTGTTTACTTGTTTGCCCCAAAAGTAAATAAATAAATAATCGGTATTATAAAACAACAATCAATTATTTAAAACCATGATGCAAGATTATTTGCGATTACGGCTTTTAGAATTTTTATGTAATTTAATTAATTTTAACAATCGTCAAGTTTTTACGTAAATAATGGTACAAGGATGAGAGTATAAAGTGCTAACCGAGCTGTAACTAGTCTTCATGTTTCGGTAGTTCTGAATTGAAGAGGTTTCGTCACAATGGATGTTTAACTGCAGCTCATAGGAGGTGTCGCCTGTGAAACTAACTGGCGTGAAAACGAGGAAGAGACCTATTACAGGCATTATATGCAGGTATTGCAACACTGTCACTCGTCTAATGTATGATAACTTTATAGTATTAGCACAGACTTAACAATAACCCGTATAACCACAGGTAAACAAGTTGAGTGTACGCACACTAAATTAAGTGTATGCACTCTAAACTAAAATCAGTCTTTTTGGTAAAAAAATTTGTAACGAGGCCCAAAAAGGTTTAATTACATAAGCCATTAAGTAATTTAGTAAATTTTCAATAATTTGAGACGTTTCACAGCCACCTTACGCATCGCCAGTTAGTTACGTTGCGGCCCCATCGAAGCCCTTATTAGAGTCAGACTAGAATAGTATGCTAACCAGAAAGGTGATTAAGATCTACTTCCCAACTACCTCCTCATGCTTAAGGTCATAACCAAGTCAAAGATATGCACCTGTACATTATTAATAGTATTTGTCTCTATTTGCCTCATCCTCCTGCCCTCACTCTTCCTGTCCTATCATTTACCTCTCTCTCTGCGTCACTCTCCTGTCCCTATCATTAAACCCTCTCTCCTGCGTCACCTCCTGTCCCTATCATTTGCCCTCTCTCTCTCTCCTGGCCTCACTCTCCTGTCCCTATCATTTGCCTCTCTCTCCTGCCTCACTCTCCTGTCCCTATCATTTGCCTCTCTCTCTCCTGCCTCGCGGCGCTGCCTGCCCTCACTCTCCTGTCCCTATCATGCTCTCTCTCCTGCCGTCACCTCTCCTGTCCTATCATTTGCCTCTCTCTCATGCTCACTCTCCTGTCCCTATCATTTACCTCTCTCTGCCTGTGTCCATCTCCTGTCCCTAATCATTACCTCTCTCTCCTGCGTCACTCTCCTGTCTATCTTTACCTCTCTCTCCTCGTCACTCTCCTGTCCCTATCATTTACCTCTTCTCTTGCGTCACTCTCCTGTCCTATCATTTACCTCTCTCCTACGTCACTCTCCTGTCCCTATCATTACCTCTCTCTCCTGCGTCACTCTCCTGTCCCTATCATTTACCTCTCTCTCCTGCGTCACTCTCCTGTCCCCTATATCATTTACCTCTCTCTCCTGCGTCACTCTCCTGTCCTATCATTTACCTCTCTCTCCTGCGCACTTCTCCTGTCCCTATCATTTACCTCTCCTCCGCCTCACTCTCCTGTCCCTATCATTCCTCTCTCTCCTGCGTCACTCTCCTGTCCCTCATTTACCTCTCTCTCCTGCCTCACTCTCCTGTCCCTATCATAACCTCTCTTCCTGCGTCACTCTCCTGTCCCTATCATTTTCCCCTCTCTCTCCTGCCTCACTCTCCTGTCCCTATCATTTACCTCTCTCTCCTGCCTCACTCTCCTGTCCCTATCATTTACCTCTCTCTCTCCTGTCGTCACTCTCACTTCCCTATCATTTACCTCTCTCGTCTGCCTCACTCTCCTGTCCCTATCATCCCTCTCCTCCTGCGTCACTCTCCTGTCCCTATCATTTACCTCTCTCTTCTCCTTGCGTCACTCTCCTGTCCCTATTCCCTCTCTCCTGCTCCCTTCATTTACCTCTCTCTCCTGCCCTCACTCTCTCCTGTCCCTATCATTTACCTCTCTCTCCTGCGTCACTCCCTTCCCTAATCTCCCTCTTTCCTTCCCTATCATTTACCTCTCTCTCCGCGTCACTCTCCTGTCCCTATCATTTACCTCTCTCTCCTGCGTCACTCTCCTGTCCCTATCATTTACCTCTCTCTCCCGCCCCTACTCTCCTGTCCCTATCATTTACCTCTCTCTCCCTGCGTCACTCTCCTGTCCCTATCATTTACCTCTCTCTCCTGCCTCACTCTCCTGTCCCTATCATTAACCTCTCTCCCTGCGTCACTCTCCTGTCCCTATCATTTACCTCTCTCTCCTGCCCCTCTCCTGTCCCTATCATTTACCTCTTTCTCCTGCCTCACTCTCCCTGTCCCTATCATTTACCTCTCCTCTCCTGCGTCACTCTGTCTATCATTTTACCTCTCTCTCCTGCCCACTCTCCTGGTCCCTATCATTTACCTCTCTCTCCTGCCGTCACTCTCTGTCCTATCATTTACCTCTCTCTCCTGCGTCACTCTCCTGTCCCTATCATTCCTCCTCCTGTCCCTCCCTCTCTCCATGCGTCACTTCCTGTCCTCTACATCCTCCTCTCTCTCCTGTCCCTATCAATTTACCTCTTCTCTCCTGTCACTCTCCTGTCCCTATCATTTACCTCTCTCTCCTGCCTCACTCTCCTGTCCTATCATTTACCTCTCTCTCCTGCTCACTCTCCTGTCCCTATCATTTACCTCTCTCTTCTGCCTCACTCTCTGCCCTATCTCCTCTCTCTCCCCTCACTCTCCTGTCCTATCATTTACCTCTCTCTCCTGCCTCACTCTCCTGTCCCTATCATTTACCTCTCTCCTGCGTCACCTCCTGTCCCTACATGCGTCCCTATCATTTACCTCTCTCTCCTCACTGTCCCTATCATTTACCTCTCTCCTGCGTCACTCTCTCTGTCCCTATCATTTCCTCTCTCTCCTGCCTCACTCTCCTATCATTTACCTCTCTCTCCTGCTCACTCTCCTGTCCCTATCATTTACCCTCTCCTCTCCTCCGTCACTCTCCTGTCCCTATCATTTACCTCTCTCTCCTGCGTCACTCCTGTCCCTATCATTTACCTCTCCTCGTCCTATCATTTAACTCTCTCCCTAAGTCACTCTCCTGTCCATCATTTACCTCTCTTTCCTGTCCCTATCATTTACCTCTCTCTCCTGCGTCACTCTCCTGTCCCTATCATTAACCTCTCCCTGCGTCACTCTCCTGTCCCTATCATATACCTCTCCTCTCCTGCCTCACTCTCCTGTCCCATCATTTACCTCTCTCTCCTGCCTCACCTTCTGTCCCTATCATTTCCTCATCTCTCCTGCGTCACTTAACCTCTCTCTACTCTCCTGCCCCTATCATTTACCTCTCTCCCTGCGTCACTCTCCTGTCCCAATCATTTACCTCTCTCTCCTGCGTCACTCTCCTGTCCCTATCAATTTACCTCTCCCCTCCTGGCCTCACTCTCCTGTCCCTATCATTTACCTCTCTCTCCTGCGTCACTCTCCTATCCCTATCATTAACCTCTCTCCTGCGTCACTCTCCTGTCCCTATCATTTGCCTCTCTCTCTGCCTCACTATCCTGCCTCACCTCCGTCCCTATCGTTTACTCTCTCTCCTGCCTCACTCTCCTCCCCTATCATTTACCTCTATCTCCTGCGCACTCTCCTGTCCCTCCTCTGGGTCCCTTATCCTCTCTCCTCGTCACTGTCCCTATCATTTGCCTCTTCTCTCCTGCCTCACTCTCCTGTCCCTATCATTTACCTCTCTCTCCTGCCTCACTCTCCTGTCCCTATCATTTACCTCTCTCTCCTGCCTCACTCTCCTGTCCTGCCTCACTCTACCCTATCATTTACCTCTCTCTCCTGCGTCACTCTCCTGTCCCTATCATTTACCGCGTTCATTTACCTCTCTCTCCTGCGCACTCTTCCTGTCCATTTGGCTCACTCTCCTGCCTATCCCTCTCTTCTCCTGCGTCACTCTCCTGTCCCTTCATTTACCTCTCTCTCTGCGTCAGCGTCACTCTCCTGTCCCTATCATTTGCCTCTCTCTCCTGCCTCACTCTCCTTGTCCCTATCATTTACCTCTCTCTCCTGCCTCACTCTCCTGTCCTATCATTTACCTCTCTCTCCTGCGTCACTCTCCTGTCCCTATCATTTACCTCTCTCTCCTGCCTCACTTTCCTGTCCCTATCATTTACCTCTCTCTCCTGCGTCACATAGGAGAGATAATAGAATGGTTACGGTAGTGGCTTCCATAGATCTTAGTAAGGCGTTTGACTCAGTTCAGCATGATTGTTACTAGCCGTTCTAAATATCTAAACCTCTCTGATACCAGCGTAAAGTGGTTTGAATCTTATTTAAGGGGTAGAACACAACAAATTAAGACAGCTTCTGGCAAGTTGTCTTCACTAGAAAAAGTTAGGGTTGGAATACCACAAGGCTCCAATCTTTCCGCTATTTTATTTGTAGCTTTTTTAAATAACATAGAATCATGTCTTGATGGGTGCAATTTTAACATCTATGCAGATGACTTAACTGTTTATTTAAGCTGCGAAGTAGAGGCACTGTTCGACACCCTAAATAAATTAAACAATGTATTAAATAATCTGAATAATTGGTGTAATGAACATTGTCTACAGATAAATATGAAAAAGAGTTCTTACCTTATTTTAGGTAACAATAAATTAGTTCAATCAGCAAAATCTTTAACTTTGCCCTCATTAAGTATTGATCACGTATGCCTTCAGCAGGTAGATAAGTTAAAACTTTTGGGTATTTGGATTGATTCGTCCCTCAGTTAGAAAGATCAAGTTGCACATGTAAGTGCTAAGGTATTCGCAAGTCTGGCTCAAATAAGAAAATTTGTTGTGTTCTCCCCCACTAATCACTGAAGAAAAACTTAGTAGAATCACTGATCATGCCACACATAGACTATGCTTCTGCTGCTTACTGCGATATTAATTCTACCAACACACTAAAACTACAAAGAGCACAGAATGCATGCATCAGGTATGTATGTAATATTTCTTTTGCTGATCATGTCACACCCTACTATAAAAAACTAGAGTGGCTCAAAATAAAAGAACGGTTAGAACTAAGCATTGCTAGAACAACGTATAGGATTTTTGAAAGCAAAAAGCCATTATATTTGTACAACCGATATAAGTGGAGAAAAGATGTAGCAAGTAGATCTACAAGAAGTGTCATATTAGACCTGCTTCATGTTCCCTCGCACACAACAATTCAGTATGAGAATTCCTTTCTTGTTCAGTCGGTAAAACTCTTTAACTCCTTAGAACCAAAGTTTTACACTAAAATGTCTTATAGTAGTTTTAAAATAAATTATAAAAAGAAATTATTAACTAGGTACCAATAATATGATAATTAAACCATCATAAAATTTATTCTCTTTTAATAAACATATTCTAAATAATAAATAAAAATGTAATGTTATAGAAGTGGAATCAGTCCAACTGACAATAATAATCTGAAAGAAAATTTTGCAAATTTTCTTTTCAATGTTTTATTTTTATACGAATTGTATTAAAAAAAATCATTATAATTTTAAAAATATAATAATACTAAATTAACTAAATTAAAAGAAATTAGCTATTAAATAACTAAGTTAAGAATTTTTATTGAGTAAGATTTTATAGTTAAAACTATAAATTTATTGTATAAAAAAGATAATTTTGCATATTGTTGTAATATTTTATTGTATGTATTTATGTAATTTTAATAAATAAATCGGCTGAAAATTTATCCACGTTGAATGGAAGAGAGGACCTTATGGTCCTAATTCTGCGTGGTTAAATAAATCAGTAATCAATCAATCAATCAATCTCTCTCCTACGTCACTCTCCTGTCCCTATTATTACCTCTCTCTCCTGCGTCACTCCCTGTCCCTATCATTTACCTCTCTCTCCTGTCCCCTATCATTTACCTCTCTCTCCTGCGTCACTCTCCTGTCCCTATTATTTACCTCTCTCTCCTGTCCCTATCATTTACCTCTCTCTCCTGCGTCACTCTCCTGTCCCTATCATTTACCTCTCTCTCCTGTCCCTAATATTTACCTCTCTCTCCTGCGTCACTCTCCTGTCCTATCATTACCTATCATTTACCTCTCTCTCCTGCGTCACTCTCCTGTCCCTATCTTCTACTTTTCTCTCCTGCCTCACTCCTCGACCCTACCTTCTACTTTTCTCTCCTGCCTCACTCTTACGTTCCTAGATTTTGCATCCCTCTCATGCCTGCATCTCCAGTCCCTATTTTCTGCCTTACTATACTGTCCCATCTTCTGCCTCGCTCTCCTGCCCCTATCTCCTGCGTCACTCTTCTGTCTGCATCCCCCGTCCCTATTTCCTGCCTTACTTTCCTGTCCCTATTTCCTGCCTCGCCCTCCTGTCCACATCTCCTGCCCAACTTTCTTAAAACGAGTCTTGACATGCGCAGCATGTGGTCAATGTATTTTAGCAACCACATACCTTATGGCTTTTGGCGCCTTTTATTTTCTATTTTCTTTCGTCATAAAGTAAAATCTTTTTGTACCCATATCCCATCAAATTTTTTTGATGGATCCTGTGGCGTATAAGGCGATAGATTTAACTCCGCCCAACAAATAGACAGTTAAAGAAAACCGTCAAGTAGCATTCCAATAATACTAGTCATTAAGAATAGTAAGTGATTGGACGTAGCGTATTTAGTACTCGTCATGTATACAAATTTCATGATAATGAGACAGGGCAGGGGCTTGGGATGTGGTGTGGCGAGCTAACGGCACCGCATAACGGATCCCGACTTACTTTCTACTCTATTCTCCTCCAACTCCACTCTAACCTCTCCTCGCTTGCTTGTATAAACACCCTTCTCAATTATTGTAAGCAAACAATCCAATAAGCCATTAAAATTATGTCATTTCCATTTTAATCCTTCTTTTAACATTGATCTTACCCTACCTTCCTCAACAGGAAGGGGGGCTCATTTTCTTCATATTTACAAATGGACACCAAATTCTCATTATTTTATTAATTACTTCTAGTGTTCTGTTCGTTCTTTATGGTTTCCGGTTATTTCCTATCGTTTTTGGTTATTCAAAGTTGGTAACGAACCAAAATCGATTTTATTCGATTTATCACCACAAAAACATAAATAAAGACCATTTTCCCGGCAAAAATTTGATCTTTATCTTTATACACTTTTTGAAAACTTCGCTGATCCAGCAAATCAGTTCAATAACCTCACAAAAACCAGGTTTTCAATAGGAATCTATACAAATTTGATTTTTTTAGCAACTTATATTAAATATGTCTACAAATCTTAAGTGGGAGCACTTAAGATTTGTATATTTTGTAATCCCCGAATTCAACTCCCGCCGTGCCACCGTATAGATATTATTACTAGAGGAGCCTTATCGGGTGAATATTGAAACATCGAAAAAGTAACCACCTTCGCCATAAATATAATTAAATAATCAGTACAAAATTACAATAACTTTACACTCTCCTATGAGAGTGTTAAAAATACAAATCAAACTGAAGTTATCATATTTTTGTTAATTTTTTACTTTTTTCTTAATTCATTTTTATGTGCCACTTATTATTCTTTATCTTTATTTTTTTGTATTTTGTATTGGTTTATACCGTTTATTATAATAAATAAATAAAAAACACAAACTATGTGCGGGAAGCCGAAAACAATAGAATTATTTTAACCTTAATTAATTCTTAAAAGAGGTTTGAATGAGGTTACACAGAGCCCCTGAAAGCCCCAATACGATGTTTCAGGCCTTTCAATGTATTGAGATAGGCTATGCCCCCTCTAGTATATATCTCTATGCGTGCCACCCACTTCATCTGCAAGTTTTGCCCATAGATGACATTTCATTGAAATGCGCTGTCAATTACTAAAGGTGAAGAACAGATATAGAGATAAAAACGTGAGTGTTGTTCAAATACACAGCCTTAACTCATTCCAGGTTCCGATTCAACCTCAGTAAGTCAAAACCTCTTTAAATTCTTAAAAAATTGATTCAAAACAATATTTAACTGGAATTGACAGGACTAATTAAAATATTTATCAAGGCTTCAACATAGATACATAATATTAACATAGATGGTTCACTCAAAAAGTTTAAAAACAAAATAATGCGGAAGATACATAAATTTTAACCTGTTTTTTTTGTTTTGACAGTTTAATCAAGGTAAGAAAAAATGTATTTCAAAGAAAAAAAAATATATTAACTGTACAAATTTTTAAAATCAAATAAAAAAAAAATATTTAAAAAAGTAAGATTGGTATCAAAAATTTACTTTGTTACTATGATAGTTTAGTTGATTGGTTCATTTCAAATCTCAAAGTCAATGCTAAAACTAACATAAATTCAACCCCCATTTTTAGTCATACCAGTTTTCATTGTATTGCGAGTTCTTTTTAAACCTGCAATACACTCAAAATTATCATAGAAACCTGGATCTAAATTTTTTTTAGGCAAAGCCGTTCGGATATCAGTAAAAAAACTTGATTTGTTGTTACTTGTAAACTTTACTTGATTGTTGTTTACCTTACGTTTCGTTCAAATTATGATATTATTGCTGAGAATTGGCGTAAATAGTTATTATTTTATTAGTCTGCACTATCTTTTGTAAAGCATCACGTGAATAATTGTTAGTTTTAAATTTTTTTTGTTCAAATTAAGTACGTACATATATCATCTTACAGTTGGGACGAGTGAATACGATTTTGAGCAGTATTCGGCGTTGAGATTACTAAAACAAAAGCTCTATTGATGCCTTTAAAGTTAGTACATGTTAATTAAAGAATAACCATATCCTCAAATTCAATGTAATAATTTCATAAATTAAACGAGAAGTAGGGTGGAACAACAAGCACTTGAAATATTATCACTGATACTTTATTACGCCCACAAAACATTTTACAACTCAGAATTACCACTAATATTTCGTTTTAATTATTTAAAATAGCATAAATATAATAATAACATTGTTAAAATATTATAATTAAAAAGTTGAAATACATCGATAAGACATAAATTATTGTTAACAGATGTGATAAGAGTGATTTCCCGTCAGAACATAAGTTTATTGTGAAGCGGTTTTGCAATAGAATAA
Organism: Microvelia longipes; assembly: GCA_018340805.1. Lineage (NCBI taxonomy): Eukaryota > Metazoa > Arthropoda > Insecta > Hemiptera > Veliidae > Microvelia > Microvelia longipes. The sequence goes on along the minus strand of JACMZG010000030.1, from coordinate 125,092 downwards.
AGCAGCTAGGATTCCTGTAATAAAAGGTATGTTAAGCAACAAATGATAACCACGAAAAGTTCTAAATAAATTCGCTGTGGTGCGAAACGGTCTCGCCTTGAACAACGCGTCCCAACAACAACAGTAAATTTTTAAAATTAATTAAAAATAATTAGAATTGCTAAAAATTTGCAAGTGATATTATTCATTAAATGTAGTATACTTTAAAAAAAAAAATATTTGGCAAACAGGCACCTTCGTAGGAGGCTCAAGTAGTACACTCAGGTGCTGTAAGTGTGAAACTGTCAGATATTTTTATTTATCAAACAACGAGCTGTTGCGAGTGTCTTTCCATCCGCTATTCAGCGCTAAAATGATGGGAAGACGATGGATGAGTAATTTCATATAACTTCTATAAGAATTTCATATAAATTGGTAAAAAACGTTATATAAATTCCACCCCTATTTCCCCCCTGGTTCTTGAATTAGAACCTCGAATGTCAGGAGTTTTGGAGTTTTTTTAACTTATCCGATTGCACCAACCCGAGATGTTATATTCAGTTAGAAAATTTGAATCTTAAGTCTAAAAAACTCAAAATTTATTATTTTTAATTTTTTAAGAAAACAATGGTGCTGTTCCGCGTGATGGGACCCTCAAGATTTGGAAAACATCGCAGATGTTTCCAATATTCTAAGAACTTTGTTTACTTTTATTTTATTTTGCTTAACAATTGGCAACTGCTTGTATAAAAAAATACTACAGCACAATCAAGTAGAGAAACTACTAGCGCTCTTTAAGACTCTAGTGATGAGGCCCCCAACTTAAATCATAAACATAAATTTGTCAATTGAGTTTTCCTACAACACTCGGGAGTGAACCATCTATGTTAATATTGTTTATCTAAGGGCTTCAAATATTATATTAGTATTTTCGTGCCAGCGTAAGAAAATACTGCTGAACACACTCAGGCAAAACAGCAGAATCGATTTCGACACAACTTTCATTTATGCGAAGAGATGCGGGATGTCACATATGTGCGGAGCTTTCACCCGCGTATTGGAACAGTCATCCCAATAAATATGTCACCTATATCATTGTATATACACTACAAGCATCCAATTAAAAGGCTTGTTTATTAAAAATGCCTATTGGGATAGGTGGCAAGTTGAGTAAAAAATTCCACCGTGTGCCAGAAATTCAAATATAAGATTCAGAGGTACCAGAAACGATATATACATATCAATATATATATATTATATATATATATATATATATATATATATATATATATATATATATATATATATATATATATATATATATATATATATATATAATATATATATATATATTATATATATATATATATATATATATATATATATATATATATATATATATATACAGGGGTGGTCCAGCTAAGAAGGACAAGACCTTTTTCTCGGAAACTATGACAGCTAGAAGGACGCGGTTTTCGGCGTTGGATTCAATGTAATAGTGAGCAGACGAGAAAAATCCGTTTTCGGGCGCGCTTCGCGCCTGTCATAGAGATGTTAATGCTAACTTTTTTAATTTTATAGTTAGGTATAGGGAACTTTTTTTTCTTTAAAGAATGAAAAATAAGGAAGATTAGTAAAGACCGCATCAAAATCGGACAATTTTTAACCGAGCTATGATGAAAAAACACTTTTTTTAAATTTAGTTCACTTCGGCGCCATTTTGGATGATGTTGCATTTAAATAAAATTTATTATATGGACATATTTTAAACTAGAAACATTGCTTTAATAAAAAAATGTCAAAAGTTTTAATTCTAACCTCAGTTTTAGGTTTAAAATAGTCGTTAAACATAACAAAAAAAAAAAAATATGGTTTTTCTAAGATACCATGAAAAGTAAGATAGGGAGCTATAGTTTTTATGGTTTGTACAGTTAGCCAACATAAAAAGCAACAAAATGAGTCCAATTTTAACAAATTCGCTTCACAATTTCAAAAGTTATTACTAATAAATCTCTTAAAATTGCCAAAAAATGGAATATTTTTATAGTTTACCACCCTATTGTTGATATTTTTAATGGAACTGCAACGTCATCATACCTTGTGATCTTTATTGCAGCTTGTATAAGGATTCCAGAACGCCTAAAAACACTTATTTTTGTTCATTGGTTGTGGAGAAATTACGATTATGGTGATTTTCGTCAATCGTAGAATGCAGATTAGAGGTACCTTGCAAAAACCAAGTAAAATCCTTCGTAAACGTTAATAAAAAATTGATTTTGATGATAACTACTTCGTTTCTAGGGGTGAAGGACCAATAAATAGCAAATCACACAACTAGACTGTAAAGTGATATTTTACTGCTGCGGAAATTTGTTTATTAACAACAATAAAACCAGCAAACTTTATTTCCGGACTTGAGGTCACCGGACTTGACCCCACTCGATTTTAAATAGCAAATCACACAACTAGACTGTAAAGTGATATTTCATTGCTGCGGAAATTTGTTAAAAAAAAATGTTTTACAAATATTTTTTTACCCAATTTCCGCAGCAATGATATATCACTTTACAGTCTACTTGTGTGATTTGCTATTTAAAATCGAGTGGGGTCAAGTCCGGTGACCTTAATGGCCACTAATTGAGCCGCAGGTCCCATATTATTTTACCTTAATTTTGTAAAAGTATGATAATTATTTATCAATCTTGTGTTTTAATTTCTTTTAAACTAAGTTAAATAAAATTATTCATACAAAAAATCGACTCTTTTTAATAAATGCGCAACTAAAGGTAAATAATATAAATAATGAAAATTTATAGCTCCGGAATAAAGTTTGCTGGTTTATTGTCGTTAATAAACAAATTTCCGCAGCAGTAAAATATCACTTTACAGTCTAGTTGTGTGATTTGCTATTTATTGGTCCTTCACCCCTAGAAACGAAGTAGTTATCATCAAAATCAATTTTTTATTAACGTTTATGAAGGATTATACTTGGTTTTTGCAAGGTACCTCTAATCTGCATTCTACGATTGACGAAAATCACCATAATCGTAATTTCTCCACAACCAATGAACAAAAATTAGTGCTTTTAGGCGTTCTGGAATCCTTATACAAGCTGCAATAAAAATCACAAGGTATGATGACGTTGCAGTTCCATTAAATATCAACAATAGGGTGGTAAACTATAAAAAATATTCCATTTTTGGCAATTTTAAGAGATTTATTAGTATTAACTTTTGAAATTGTGAAGCGAATTTGTTAAAATTGGACTCATTTTGTTGCTTTTTATGTTGGCTAACTGTACAAACCATAAAAACTATAGCTCCCTATCTTACTTTTCATGGTATCTTAGAAAAACCATATTTTTTTTTGTTTTTGTTATGTTTAACGACTATTTTACACCTAAAACTGAGGTTGGAATTAAAACTTTTGATATTCTTTTATTAAAGCAATGTTTCTAGTTTAAAAATATGTCCATATAATAAATTTTATTTAAATGCAACATCATCCAAAATGGCGCCGAAGTGAACTAAATTTTAAAAAAGTGTTTTTTCATCATAGCTCGGTTAAAAATTGTCTGATTTTGATGCGGTCTTCACTAATCTTCCTTATTTTTCATTCTTTAAAGAACAAAAAAAAGTTCCCTATACCTAACTATAAAATTAAAAAAGTTAGCATTAACATCTCTATGACAGGCGCGAAGCGCGCCCGAAAACGGATTTTTCTCGTCTGCTCACTATTACATTGAATCCAACGCCGAAAACCGCGTCCTTCTAGCTGTCATAGTTTCCGAGAAAAAGGTCTTGTCCTTCTTAGCTGGACCACCCTGTATATATATATATTGATATGTATATGAGTGTATGTGTTTGACACGTTTAAAGCAAAATTAGTACAAAATTAACTATTCAAAGACAAATACTGGTAGTTGTGGCTTCATTTCGCTAAGTCAGCAATATGTAACGACAAAATTGAAAAATATGAATCGAGTTTTTCAACTAGAAACAGGCTATTTCATGTTTTTGGTGTGCTAAATCATGTATAAACGGTCTAAAGACAAAATGATTGTTCTATGTAAACAAATAGTTCAAAACTCATGGTAACTGACGGAAAACTTAAAAAACTGTATTAAACAATAAATTTCAAGTTTTTTTCGATGTACTTGGTACTTTTAGTAAAATGAAACCGTTGTGGAGTTCATGTGAGCCTCATAAATAGAGTTCTCATAATCTAACCTGCAATAAATTTTACTTTTTCTTGGGAAAATTTATGCTTGCTCCGAAAATCAAAGACGGAGATTTTTCTTGAAGAGTCCGTTTCAGTTGTTTTAAACCTCTAGGTGGTTTTCACCAAGTTTTCTGTGTGTGTATGAGTGTGTGTGTGTGTTTTAAGACAATCACATCTTCTTCCAATGTCTTGGTGAGATATTGGTAAGAACGACCCTTATTGATCGTAAGAAATTGTTGTGGTGTTTTATTTTTTTTTTAATTTGAAAATTGCATTTTATGGTAGATTACAGGTTAAATTGATTAAAATTGGTTTAAGCATAATGAGACTGTCCGTTTTTCAACAATCACACAAAAACTATTAGTTTTACTTAAAACTTTGCTAATATAAATTTTATATAGGCGATAAAATTCTGCATTAAAATCAAATTAGGTATTATATGAGCTTAAATAAATTCATTATAATACTATACTGTTTCTGTCTTGTACTTTGAAGTGTGTGTAGGTTTAGTTTAACAGTGAGAGCACGTGTTGTTCCCAGTTTTCACTAGACTATAAGAGTCAGGAAAATATGTGTGATTGCTCGAAAAAGCATGAGAGGAACCATAGAAATTCACGGCTCTTCTGTCTAGATTAGATGAAATATACCTACACTTGAAATTAAAACGAGTAGAACACTATCTTAGGGAGCTGACAAAAAGGGCCCAACAACGTGGCCTACTTGCCTGGTAGTTACTACCACTCCCCTCATATTATTACTATTACTACTACACGTGTTTGGGATAATGACCGTCTTATGTAATCTTTGCAATAATATTTCCTTAAAAATTTCAGAAGAAATTAAATTACAAGTAGTGAAATGCAATGGCTCAGGTTATGGAGCGTAAGCAGGTCTCTTAAGCAAGTAATGGATTGTTCGTCAAGGAATCACGCATTTTAAATGAAATTCGTCCGGGTGATAGACCTGCACGCCCGAGTTGTTTCATTATACAAGCCAACATACTACGCCCGCATAATTTCCATTGATTACTTCTGAATTGTACGAGTATTACATCAAAACATCAATTTTCATAACTGATTGCCCTTTAGTAGCTGAAACGCGCTCTGTGTGAGATTTATCACTTACACTAGTTTGTTAGAAAGCAACTGACTGAGATAATCTCTTATTTTACGCAAGCTTTACCATGCTTGCATAAATTACTTTTTTTAGGTAGTACGTTTGAGCACTTATTGGGACCCGTTTTAGGATGAGAAAGCCAATTCATTATTTGTTATAATTGAGGAATGGTTATGGTTAGTACTTATTTCCCTCTCACAGATGGTACAATAATGAATGTTTGAAAGAATATCCTTGGAGCCTGATTAAAAATATGAATTGTAGTAGTATTTTGGCTCATTTGTGGGAGCACTTACAGTGTTTAATGTAGCAGTGTTCTTACGACATTAGTATTAAATACAATTCAAATGTGGCAAGTCTTACATGATTTTACATTTTACTTAATTTACATAAACGTTTTCATTTTTGTTTCTGTTACTTGTATTCATTTGGTAGTAGCTTATATTTATTTAGTTTTCCTTATAATACTTTGTAAAAGGTGTTCATCAATATTGGGAGACAATGCATATTTTGTAGTGCTTTATTATTAGTAAAGCTGTTATACTATGGTGTGTGTGAAGATAATAAGTGGTGAGAGCTATGGAGGAATTACTTATATGACGACTTGATAATATTGTCTTTGCTAAGTTTAATTGCGATCTTTTTGTTTAATTCTTTTCAAATATATCTCTCAAGGCTGCATTTATTAGAGTTGCTATTCTCCAGGTTTGGTCAATTTTTTGATATCCAAACAACATTAAGTTGTATTGCCTCTTAATCTTTCGGGTGAGTATTTGTTTTATTGTCCTTAATGTGACATTTTTCATTCCACCAAGACTTACGGCTAAATCAACGCTGGTTTGCGTCAAGTAATATCATTCTAGAATGATTCTTTAATTTATCTGGTACGACATATAAAATGACGCACTGTCCACAGCCAATTAGCTGGCACTAATAATAGACATTTTGGTAAAAATGTGTGTGTTTTTAACAATGTAGTACATATTAGTGTTATATTACTTATTGTATTACTAAGGAAATGTACGTCGGGCTACATGAGCCACTCTACAAACCTAATATACTATAATTCATTTATAATCTTTAGGTAATCCTATAGTACCTACCTATTTTTACTAAATGACCATACTTATTGTTAAATACTTGGACACATACTATATACTGCCCATTCACGATTTGGGTATATATCATAAAATATGCTAATAGAAACCTAATAGAAACTAATGGAGGGAATAGAGAAGAGCGGAGTTTTATCTCTTTAGCTTCGCGTATTTTTCCTCATAAACTATTAAGATTCTGCTTCCAGCTCATCCTTCTAGAACACGAACCTATAGTCCATGACATGAATGCAATAATTTTAATTTTTACTTGGGAAAAATATACCGCTATTCGTTCAGGACTCTGCTCTTCCGCTCGACTGCCCATCACTCTTCGTCACGGACATTAAATCAGGAAAACATTGGACAACATAAGGTACTGACTTATACACACCCGCTGACGTTTTAATATTTAGATGGTCCTACAAAAATCATAGATATTCTCCTGCCGTATGAACGAAACTATCTAATTACGATACAACGTACAGTATCATCAATTGTACGTAATAAATCAGCCAACCCATAATTATAGGATTTTTATTTTCAGATCTTTTTATGTTTACCACTTGTTTATTATAGAAGTGACCACCCATTATTCTATACATTCGAGATATATATGACTTAAATTTTTCTTAAATCGATTACTGGAGATGAAATACTGTCTACATATTGTTATTAAATTCTATGTCCTCCTACAGCAGTCACTCGACGTTGCAAGTAGTGTAATTCTATAGGAGCTCCATTCGCAGATGACCAATTATCAACAGATAATGAATGTGAACTTATCAATGGGTTCAATCCACTAGAAATCGGGACCTTAGGATTTTTACGAGTAGGGATATTACCATAACAATAATAATCTCCGAACGTATCCAAAACTGCCTCTACAGATAGGGACGTATAAAGGTGGATCTTCAGAGCCTTGAAGCGTTTTGTCATGTAATCTATCGGATAAATGAGTCCCTTAACCTGTTCTTAATATAGAATGCAACTCTGGGGGTTATAACAAATGGCAAAATTATTAAAATCCCTCATCAAAATAGTCACGATAATTAATAATTAATATGGAAACTTGCGTGATATGGAAACAAAAGGATAATTGTACTGTTTTTCTTGCCTTGTAAGTAATAAAAAGTGTTGGAATGTATGTCTGTAAATGGAAGTTTAACACTATTGAAAGAAAACAATAAAGTTCCCTAAGTTTTTGCACATAGACTTTAAATAAAGAGTCCAGTGAATATATAATAATATTTTATAGGTGATGATTAGGCTTATAAAAAAGCAGTAGCAGAGAAAACATAACGGCTCTTTCGTCTTAGTTAGATGTAATAATATAAACTACAAATTCTTGATTAAAAAAGGAGTAGAAACAATATCTTTTAGAAGAACTGCAAAAAGGGCCACAACTGTGGCCCTAACTTTGCCTGGTAGTTACTATCTCTATTACGCCATCCAATGATGTACAGTATTTATGCCATAGCTACGCCATGATGCACCTAATCGTTCCTGCTTAATTTCAAGTCATCGCTTATTAACAGTATTTCTCACGATTAATTGAATTATTTTTTATAGGGTGCGAATGGTGTGGTTTTGCAAAAAGCCTCTATAGTATTATGCTCATGTGGGCTCAACTCCGCGACAAGTTGCGTAAATAGAAATAATTATTAGTCGCCGGAGTGCTAATACTACTATCTAAAGACTGATATTTTATAGTATAACGAAATCTTCGAAACTCTAGTAATACGTAAAATAACTATCCTGGGGAAGGTAGGAAATTGATAACACATCAACGACACATTTACGCACATATACTAGACACTTATGCGAATATAGTCTTAGGAGGTCTTAAAAACTCCTGAAACTATTTTGAATATAATTTATGGCCGAGGATGACAATTTCACATAGTCCGCGGGTTTTAAATGTTTTTTTTTATGCAACACGAACATATAATTGTACTTAATATATTATTCACCTAGAGCTGGTATACATTAAAATGAGGAAAAAATTCAAAAGGTGATGATAAAGGTTCGAGAACTATTTCATATTGGAATTCAATATAAAAAGTTCGAAAGAATAAAACGAATATTGAAAAGTTTCGAGATAAGTATTTACATGGTCATGGCAATCTAGGGTATAACGTTAACTCGTTTACAAATGGTCTATATGTCACTAACCAAGTGCCACATAAATTAAAACTGAACTACAGTTTTAAAATTGTCCCTATAAACATAAATTACTGCTACTTTTCACATCATCAAGATAACCAATTGTATACAAACTTCTAGCCTTCAAGCAGATAATATCAAAATCCTCTTCACGGTCTTGAGGCCAGCAGGGAGCTGTTCTTTAGGCTTTGCGGCACTGACAAATTCTGTATTCTTTTTTAAAGGCAATAGCTCCACAGACCTATGAATCCCGATCACCAATTTTTTTGAACATCATATTTATTTAATAATAACATACCACCTATTAGCTCTTAAGTTAAAACCTTTTGGGTACAATCAGCAAAAGAACGAGTTTTTAGTGGACAGTATACTATAAAAATAGGTATTATATTTAATTTTTAAATAAATTTAATTATAATGTACTATTAATAATTAGATTATTATATAATATATATATCACTAAAAATAGTCACATAATACTTAATATATATAAATATAATATATATATATATATTAATATATATATATATATATATATATATTATATATATATATATATATATAATATATATATATAATTCTAATGAAATTCTGAGGACGTGTAAAATCAGTCCAATGATGCGTAAAAAAGTTGTAGTACCACTTACCCGATTTTAAAAGTATTTATTGTGTTAATGTCATTATTTTGATTCAATATTATTTATTCATTGAATACACCTTGAATTAAATTTTATACCATATAATTTAATTTATTTATTTTTTCCAAAAGTTAAAAGTTATACGTATATAACATTTTATCAATTTATGATACATTAACATACCTGATAAAAAACTAGACGCTATGGACTCGCCGTCCTGAGCAGTGGATACTTCCAGAAGAGTACAGAGGACGGCTAAAGCCGTCAGTCTCACCCCCCTCATGTTTTTTTCAATTTTAATCAACTATTACTCTAAAGTAAATAAATATAAGATACCGGAAAATTGAAACGATAGAGAATACAAATCCAGATAGTTAGAGGAAGGTATTCGGTCACAGACTGACTAGAGAGATGAAGTATTAAGTCCAATAGACCCCCTGTGCCAGGGAACCTGAGTACCTTCCCCTCCCCACTCCACCTTACTCCATATCTACCTTCTTAATGTCTCTAATAAAACCTTTTAAAAGACACTTTTTTCATGGAATTCCCTTTCGGATGCCTTTCATAGATAAACTTAACCAGGTGCAACAAGATTACAACTAAATTATTTCAGAGAGCTGTGTTAGCTTATTCACGCTCTATTCACTCTTTGATCCTTCAACAAGAAATTTTAGATTTTCCTAAAATCAGAAACCATATTAAACCAACAAGACTGTTAACCTCCTCCTTGGAATGATCATATAGATAAAGTAGATAGTAAAATATCAAGCTATACTTACTTATGTATTTAGGAAAATAAAACAGTACTTACGCACAGATATGATGATCATGGTGTACCATGCAATGGTTGAATCAAGGATTAATTATGGAATACTAATATGAGGCCATGTTAATCTGAACAGAATTTTAATTAAGCAAAAACATATTATTCGAATAATAGCAGGAATTAAACAAACAGAATCATGTAGGAAATATTTTAAACAATTCAACATTATGACTGTAGTAAATTTATTCATTTACCAATCGCTGTTGTTTATTAAAGCCAATGAAAATAATTTTGATCATAAAAGTCATGGTTATGAAACTAAAAGCCAGGGTTTCATTATACCACAGCACAGACTTAAGAAGTCTGAAGTGCAAAATAAGTATCTTTATTTTTTATTTATTTACTTCTTTTCTAAATTTACTTTTTTTATTTATTTAATTTTCTTTTTATTTTCCTAATTACAAAAAACCCTTACATACAACTCTTTCATGGCTGCTTTTCCGGTATTATTGCTTGCCTAAAGTAATATCAAATGTCTATACGCTAACCTTTCTATAAATCTTATGTGTCCCTATCCTTAATGTAACCTCTTAACCTTTTACTGAACCTGTAACCTCCTTATTACATCTCACTATGTTTACCAAAATTTACCAAACCTATCTTAGATTTTATTTTAATTTAATTTTTCTTAAAATTAATTTATTATAGTCTTAATTTAACTTACTAATCATTTTTATTCTAAATTTATTTTTATTCTATTTTAATTCTTTTTTTCTATTTGGTTTTTTTTTGCTTAATTTCTTCATAGCCAATACTAGAATCTAATATCTTTTAATTGCCTTTTTTTAGTCTACTATCTCATTTTTAATTTAACATGTTTTATTTTTGTTTTTTACTACTTTTTAAGTTTAAAAAAAAGATGATAATTTATAAGTTCCTTTTTAAATATTTTTTTTTCTAGTTTAAATTAAATATTCTTTTCATTATTTTTCTTATTTGTTATATTTATTATTTATTTTTTAAATATTTAACAGTATTTAAAAAAAAAATTAATCAAATTGGGGAAGTGGAAGAGCAGAAGCCTAGAAACCCCTGAACTTCCCCCATTATTTCATTCGTTGTGAAAAATTTATATTTTTTGTTACTTTTGTGTTTGTTACACTTTTAAACTTTTTGAAATAATAAAGATTTTATTAATTTATTTATTTAATATTTCCCTAAAAGGGCTACCAAACCATGCACAAAGTGTCTGTAACCTATGCCCTGGGTGTCTTTAAGCCATGCCCTTTGTGTCATTAACCAATGCCCTGGGTGTCTTTAAGCCATGCCCTTTGTGTCATTAACCAATGCCCTGGGTGTCTTTATGCCATGCCCTTTATGTCACGCAGGGAATAATGGCAGCGATAAGGCAGGGAATTCGGTAAGGCGAGGAAAAGTTCTGAGGCATCCCGCACCCGATTCTTTGGTTATATTTTTGACATGAATACCTGATGTAACGAATTAACGGCTAGTTATTGTAAGATAACAATAAGCGATAAGTTGGCGGAGCGTTGTGTTCCCTTTACAAGTTTATTTTGTATTTGGGTTAGTCTGCTAGTGGTCTCAGGAAAGTGAATGCGGGTAAGTCATCATCGCTCAGTGAACCAAGAAAACATCATTAACAATGAAAGAAGACGAGAAGTGAAGCTTAGGGTCTGGAAGCAAGGTTATAACGGACACCGCCAACACACTGGACGACCTAGTTTTACTTTCGGTACTCCCTCACCACTTCCTTCTACCTAGGTGGTAATTGAGCAAAGAATTTCCACGGAACAAGTCGTTCCTGTGTCATCGTGTACCAGAGATCCGTTAGAGCGAACTAGTGGGGGATCTTACGAGCTTCTCCAACCCTACTTGACCACTTAAGATCAATCAGATATCCTTTCTTTATTAATGAAATTTCTTTGATGTTTTTCCGTGGCGGACGCGGTTCATTAGAACACCAACTCTTAGTGGCGGCTTAGTCAAATTGCTTGGTGTAGGTGAAACTGGGTTAGTAACCCCGAACAAGTATTCTGATTAATAAACTTGGAGACACTGTTTGCATCTTTTACTTTTCCTAATTTATACATTTTGTTAATGAATAAAATATTGTAGTTACACTTATCGTCAGTTTCAAGCGTTTAAGGAACTCATAAGTGCTGGCGTTGTAACTCAGTACAAACATCCACCTTACGCATAGTTATGCTTTGCGCAGTTCAGTTAAAATTTGTCTTCTTATTCTCTAACGTCTGATGTTTGACGTTACATGTTTGACATTACGTCAACTTCAAAAACAGTTAATTAATTACAGGAAACCAAAATAAAGGTCCTTAAAAATAATTTCGGTTAGGATATCGTTTCCAATGTTTTTTGGGGTGCAAAAATCATATTATCCCACACTGGAATTGATAACACCATGAAAATAGCAAGCTTGTCGGTTATAATTGGTTAGACTCATTGTCGTTGTTATCTTAAAAATAAAAGAATGATTCATTTTCATCAGAATTGATTCAAATTTGCTATCTGAATATAAAATCTCGGGTTGGCGCAATCGGATTGATTAATGGAAGTGTTTGAATGGTGGAAGCGTGAAACTGTCAGATATTTTTATTAATCAAACAACGAACTGTTGAGGGTAATCAGGTCTTTCCATCCGCCATTCAGCGCTATCATACGACACACGGCTAAAATCAATTGACAGCCCGCCAAAATCTCAATGCTCTCAACCCTCTTTTTTTAATTAAAAAATCCCTTCTTTGAAGTAACACAAAAAATATTTGTTTTTATTTTTTGATATCGTATTTTTTATTTTTAAAAATTATTTATTTACTTTTTATTATTATTTATTATTTGTATCTTATAAATTTACCAACTAAGTGTTGCTTTAAATTTTTTCGGGAAGTATGAATTAAGTGGATTTAAAGTTGTAATTACGTAATGCAATGGATCATAATAGTTCTATGATAAAAGTTTGCCGATTTAAATAAATCGTCAGCTATAATTACTTTTTTTCCAAAACAAACTGCTTTTTTGTGTCAAGTTTGTATAATTGAATGCGTATTGTTTCATATTATAAAAATAATATGACGCAATATGTATTCATGACTTAAAAAAGTCAAGACTGTCATCTATTGAAAGACATGGCATTTAAAAAAAAAGTGCCGTCTTTTGGTTGACAAAACCACAGACCCTGCGCTGTACTCAAATAGCAAGAAATTATTGAAGAATACATCAATGTCCATGCGTCAAATATAGGCACTCAGATCATATTACAACTCTGCAATAGTTTGATGAATTGAACAGATTGGAATGAAACGAAACGAACTCAAACAGATCAATATGCACAATGAGGGAAATAAATGTGACGCGAGGTTACTAATATTTACAACCAGAGTTGCCTTTTTATGAATTTATTTACGAAAATAGTTATTCATGTAACTAGGCAGTAAAGCGGAATTTTGCTGACTAGTTTAAAATTTTCCCCCGAGCCGAAGGCGGGTGGCTATAGAAATTACTGCAGAGGCGAAGCCGAGGCTGGTAATTTACATTTTGACATTTACATTTTACATTACATTTACATTTTGAGGCAAATAGTATATACGTGTCAGTAATGTTCTTTCCTGCCTTGTTGCATACAAATATTTTATCTGCTCACTTTTATTAAAAAAAAACACACTACTTAGTTATCTTATTTTTTTAGTCATATATTATATTTCAAAAGTATTATAAAAACTAAAAACTTTTATTTAATTAAATAGAACACATACATAAAAATGCTGGGGTGTTTTCAAAAATATCATCAATATCTGCTACTATATTATCTGTCATGATTACGCGTTTTTCGTAATAGATGAATAAATTAGGTGTAAACACAATTTATTTTTAAGAAAAAAGAGGTAATAAGTATGAAGAGACTTGACCTTGACAAAACAAAAATCAAACGAGTGTAAACAGTTGTTTTTAGATTTAAGTTTATAGATCTACAATTAGATTTTTTAAATTTTTATATTCTTTAAATCAATTAATTAAAGATATTATGAGTAATTAGTAATGATTGATTTAAAGTAATTAACAGAAAATGAGACAATTATTTTATCAATATTTTACCTAAACAGTGAATATTTAATAAACTCATATATTTGATTAGTCAAAACAGTCAGTTTTGCTACTTTCCCAGCCTAGGGAGTTTTGAGAAATATCCATGTATTTAAGCCTTCTTTGACTCCCTAGGCAGGGAAAGTACTCAATCACTTTGCTGCCTGTTTGAAGTAACAGATCAGCGAAACGCTTCTTTCCTGCCTAAAACTAGTTCAGTAATGCTTAATTGCTGCCGTGAGCAATAAAAGTATTTTTTAATACCTAGGTTGCATGAGGTGGAGAGGAAAGAGCGAGGTCGGTCTGAACCAATAAACTTTCCCTCACAGATTTTGGCGCGCTGTGAATTGATTTTAGCTGTGTGTCGTTAGAGTGATGTTACATTCAGATAGAAAATTTGAATGAAGTTTAAAATACTCAAAATGAATTAATGTTTTTTTTTTTAAGAAAACGACGGTGCTGCTCCGCGTGATGGGACTCCCGAGTTTTAGAAAATAAAAGTGCATCGCGAATATTATTATTATATTGACCTTTGTTTGTGGTTGCCAATATAATATTATTATATTGGCAATCTAGTATACAAAAAGAGCAAATAGGTTCTTACTACTAGCGCTCTTGAAGACTCTAGTGATATGGCCACCAACTTAAATCATAAACACAAACTTGTCAATTGAGTGTTGTTAAAAAACTTAGGATTTAAAAAACATGGAGTTAACTATCTATGCTAATATTGTTGATATATGTACATGATTATTAGATATTTGTTATGACGGTTTGTTCATTTTATAACCATTTGCGTGCAGTGATTAATTCTTTTTAAGTTTTTTCTTGTCTAATAATAATCTAATAATTTCTTTTATCAACTTACGGCTGCAAAATTAGTCATTACTGGACTGTTTTTTAGTTGCAATTTGTCATTTTACCAACTCTGTCGACAAAATATTTGAAACAGTACAAGAAATTTTCTTGGTAATACACTACCTTGTAGGGAGTTATTGTACATTTAAATATAATGGTAAAAAATCGGGTACGGGGTACCTCGGAACTTTTCCTCGTTACATCGGATTCTCTGCACTCATCCTCCCTGCTTCGGACTCGCTTCGCTCGTCCTCAGAAATACAGTTCGCCAAATTTATACTGAAACATGCCTTTTGACTCGCTTTGCTCGTCTTCAGATAGTAAATGCATCCGTATCATTCTCACACGTACACAAGTCATTCAATAAATATTGAACTAATACTGATAATTAGATGAAACTTGGCACATATGTTAGTCTTATACCTAGTCACATGCGGGCTACATCTCAATCAGATCGCATAATTTTTCCGCGTTTTATGATTTTTCGAAAATTTTGCTGAGTCATTATTGCGGGTTTATGTCATAAAAAATTTCCGAATAGCACAACCACAGGAGTAGACTGATTTTTTAACAAAATTTCAACCCTCAGCATAAATGCACTGGGTGCTACGATGATAACAGACACACACATACTGACAGACAACTTTGCGAAAACCACTCAGGAGGCCTTAAAAACGTCTGAAACGGATAATTCCGGATTCATCCCGGTTTCGGATTTTTTTGCAAACACAATACTTTTCCTGTATACCTACGGTATAAATGAAGAAATGTAAAAACGAACTAGAAAAATAGAAATAGTGTTAGGAATGACGAATTACAAGATCAAACTCTACTGATCTTGACTGAACAATATTTACTGCCTCAAAAATATCATAGCAAGTATTTAAAAACTATTTTCTACTTGTTTATTTATTTAAGTTTCTTATCCTAAATTGATAATTTATTTTAATCTTAACTTTTTGCTGTAACTGATAAAAATTAAACATAACATATTAAAAAATGATATTCTTACTATTTTTTTAGCAGTAAGTAGATAAAATAGTATACGCTTCTACACTGAGAAACATTTCACGCATAAAAAGAGCCAAAAAGAGTCTTTTTCTATGAGTTACCATGCTTTTGCTTTGAGACCCGACCGAATTTATTTTTTCCATTCTCCAGAATTGCTTTTTAAGAATTACAATTTGCCATGATAGAGCTGTAGGAAATATGAAGTAATTTAATTGGTTCGGTTTGGTTGGTTTGGTTTTTTTTTGGAAGCTGGAACTTTCCCTTTGAGATTCCTTAATGCTTTCCCCGAAAGAAAAGAATTGCCTGCTTTTAGTTATTTTATTGCATGAGTCGGAATTGTTTCCTTTGCTGCATATATGCAGGAAATGTTTCATATATGCATATATAAAACATTGCCGACTCGTGTCAGCAATAACCTGCATCGGCTCCACCTCAGCAGGCAATTCGGGATTTGCCTGACTCGGCATTGCCTCTTCTGTCAAATAGGTAAGTTATCAACTTCAGCTTAAGCCTCTTCTGAAAATTTCCGCCTTCGGCTCGGGGTATAATTTATTGAACTCGTCCGCGAAATTCCATTTTGCTGCCTAGTAACATAATATACTATTATATTTCTTTTAATTTTTGCTAATTTGATTCAATGAGGCATAAGTACATGTTTTTACTATTTTTGACACATAAATTAATACAATCCATTTTTAAATATAGCAAAGAGACGAGTTTTTTACTCTATAGTGTGGCATATTTTCCTTTGGCGCATTTTAGATTGTCGTCTACGTATAATTATTATTATTATTAGTGATTGGGGTTAGAGTCGAGGATAGACCCCATTTGCACTGCGAGTGGAAGTCTATTGTACCATCCCCTCAATTGGTCCAGGTCAGAATAATCCCTTTCCCCGGACTAGGTCTAGGATCTACTTGACCAATGATTCACTGGTAGAGTCAAATTTAGAGAGATTACTGCTACCGAAATTGGAGAACATTTGAAAGGTTCATATTTCAGAAGTATGTGAGAGGCAGTTTCGGTTTCCGATTCACAAAACCTACACACTAGGTTGTCTTCTAAGATACCAATGGTATGGAGGAGTTTCCGGAGGTGACAAGTGACCAGTCTGTAGTCTAGTAACTGTTCTAAGGTCCCTTCTGCTTAGACTGAGGAGATCCTCAGTTACTTTGGAAATGGGTTCTAAAGGTGTATATTCTTAGAATATACACTCTAAGAATTTTTACCTATTATCTTAACCACAATATAATTGTCATTTGGCTTCAATTATTAGATGAGAACGGTTGGCTCAACATTATTCAAAACATCAATACATAGTTGTATTGCTGGTTTACACAAGTCGAGTAAATTTAAGGCGCTATGAAAAGCAGTATCGATATACCGCTCTCACCATAAAGGATCACGCATGATTACCTATGACTTTGATATTAATATGACGGGTTACTTACACGGATTACTTATGAGTGGCATTACTTGGACGTAAATAATTGTCTTAACTAGAATCAAATAACGCTCTGGGAGAGTTTAGGCTGTCAGGATTTTAAATTAACATAAATGTCTGGTATCTAGGGATTCAAGTATCCACGAAAAAACCCTGACTACTTCAGACCTTCCCCGGTCTCATGAGGGATTAGGCTTCCTAATATACCTCTCACTAATTCGAAATATGTTATACGGAAAGTAACTCCTTCTTTAGCATTGGTATCAATATCGAATAGATCTTGATGTTTGATCGACTTATGGGTGGATTCACAGATATAACATGTTCGTCTTTCTGAAACTAATAATTATGAAATAGTACCTACGTCGGCATATTGCTGCGGCTTCATTACTAATCCCTAGAGATATACCATTTGATACGACTGATTTTTGCAAAAAAAATAATTAACTCAATGTCATAATGCTAAGCTTAATGGCAGTAAGAGAGCTTCGCTCGTCTCTGGAAAACACTTCGCTTTATGAGGGAGTGGCAGAATAAGTCCAGAATCTGTTTGGCCTCGAGTTTGAAGTAGCGAATCATAGTGGGTTATGACATTAATAATCTAAAGTGATGAATGTCGAATGATAGAATAGTTGCCAGATGTAGCAACTATTCACTTTCTGTTCTCAACTATTCACACACTCTGTTGTGCTTCTCGCACTATTACATTGAATCTCTTGAGATCACATCTAACGCTATATCTGTTTTTATGGTACAATACAATAAACATGCCTTGAACAATCCGTTACTCAACACTTGGTTTTCTTTTTGGGCATTGTCCCAGTAGTCACCACGTACACCTCATGGCACTTTTTTGTTTAAAAATTATACAAATTTTGTTTAATTTTTATGTTTTTTTTTATGGCATTGGTCCCCATTCGTCATACAGCCATTTTATAATTTTTAAAATTATAAAAAATTAATGTAAAATGTAAAAAAAATAAAAATTTCTTTAACTTATTTTTTTACAAATACAAATAGTTAAAAATAGAAAATAGAAATGATAAAATTGAAAAATATAATGAAAACATTATGAGTTTGGTTGCGTTGATTCTACTTATTTAATTATTTTATTACTGTTTTTTTAATGGAATATTCTTCGATAATTATAATTTAGTTAGTAATTAGTTAGTTAGTTAATTAGTATTTAGTAATTTTTTAATTTTTATTATTGTCTCTCTTTTTAATTTATTTATTTGTTATATTTATTTATTTTATTTACTGACTTGTGTTTTTAATCGGTTTTACTTAATTGTTTATTTATTTTTCTTTTTTTATAGATTTTTCTGATTATTATGTATTATTATACATAACATTGATACATATTACATAATACATACATATATACATCATAAATACATGTATTATATGTATTATGTTTGTTAGGCTAGCACTGATGATGACCTCTTGTTAGGTTGAAAAGCACTTTGCTATTAAGAATATAGGTGGAGAGACTTATTTTTCTTTTATTAAGATGAACTCCATTAACGCTCACCTTAGTTCTATAATTTAGTTCTTTTAATATATTTGTTGTTTATAATGTTATAGGTCTGATAAGAAATTATATGTTTATCCTAAAATAAGATAAGAGGTGATGAGGCTCTAATCTGCTCCATGACAGGAAGGAAAAGGTGCAAACATAGAAAAATTTTAGGTTAAACAAGTTTAGATGACATTTAATTTGATAAAGCTTCACAAAAAATATGTACATAGTTAATGATGGAGTACGAAGTTTAAGCACCATATTCTACTCTTTAATATAAATAGATTTTACATTTTTATATTGTTTTTCTAACATTACATGTATTACAATTACAAATATATTTTATACTAGCAGTGTTACCCGAGCTTCGCTCGGCAAATATATTTTATTTTTCAAACAACAAATTATTATGTTTGAGAATGAGCATAAATGGACTTCATTTATGCTCATTCTCAAACATCTGGATCGGCAAGTCGAGCCAATTTGAGCAGTTCATATCAAACAAGCACTGATGATGACCTCTTGTTAGGTCGAAAGCGCTCTGCTTTACTTTGAATAAAATCTTTAACTGTGGAGAGACTTTTTATTCTTTCGTTCTATAACAAATTATTAATTATTTTCTTGAGAAGTATAAAAAATAAATGTTGTTAACAGCTGTAACAGCAAGAAAATGTTTTTGTCTATCTGGCGATTTCAAGTCGTGCTTTATGATTGCTTGGTAAGTTGCTTGTTTCGATAAGATGGCGATCAAAAATGGAATTCTTAAATCGCGTGTGTTTTGACTTTTAATGAAAATAAAATAATATTATCAACAAAATATGCCATCAATTGAACAATTCAATAAATTCCAATTATTTCAGAACACAGATTAGTATTATTTGTGATATATAAATATTTTTTTAAACTCAAATGATGTTCATTGTAATCAGTGTGTAAGCTAAGCGAGACGCAGACAGACACAGACGCACGCCCTTACACTTGAAAGTATGTAATTTAGTTAATTTTCTTTTTTAGATGTCTACTTGATAATGCTCCGAGTTTAGAGGGAAATATTGCAATAAATAATTAAAAATACCTGGTGTCTCATTTGTGCCCTATTTCTGATAGAATATTCAATTATGGAGACCGATATTACAAATAATGTAGTAAATATGAAGTGAGAATTATATTATAAGAGAAATAGTCAGATGAATCAATGAATTTGTATTAATAAATGCATTTATTTAATAAACTGCGTAGGCTACAGATCAGTTTTTGTAGAGCATTTTATGCTCTACATCGTCCTCGAAGACAAGGTCAGAGACAGGTATAAATAGGGTCTCCATCGTATCCATGATGTCCTACATCCCTGAAGATGCCTCCCACAGTGGAAGTGAAACGTCGGATTCTTTATCTTCACTGACGCGGTTACCACCGGAAGACCTAAATCTTCATGTATTTATTTAGTTTTCATTATCCTTTCAATCCATAGTTGATGGGACGAAAGACTGGTAAAGGCTGAAAATTCATTTTGATTCTTGAGTTTGAGACTGACTAAGCCGTAGAGGTAATGAAGTTCGTTGTGTTTCCATGTTATCCCGCCCCCCGAGTCTCCTTTCTGAGTCCCTGACCCTGCAATGTCAGCACAAAATAAAATTAGGAAAATAATTGTTCATTATGGGAAATTAATAAAGTATACAGTGAAACAAATGTTCAATCACATTTTAAAGACTCGATAATAAGATGAAACTTAGCACATAAGTTGGTCTATAACTACATGCTTGCCAAATGTCAAACCTGTGGACAATTTTTTATGCATTTTTGAAATATTTGCAGACTCATTATTGCGAGCTAATGACGTCAGACATTTTTTCCGGATAGCACAACAAGATCTAAAGATTGGTTTTTGCACCAACTCTTTACCACATATAATAACACTCTGGGAGCTACGATAATAACACACACAGATACATACAAACACACAACTTTGTGAAAACCAATACGTTATCGAACTAATTTTAACTTACGATGTAGAGATTTCATTTTTAATTTAGGAACATATGAAGAATTAAGAAAGCATATGTTTTCAATATTTTGAAAATTAAGCTAAACACACATCATCCAGTTCCCTGGTACTACAGCTGCTTCATTGGACCACAACAATATTAAGAGATAAGTTACCCTTCGTTTACGTACCATTCCTATAGAGTCCACAAAACTTGTCCGCATTAAGTATTCCTTGAGAATACGTTTGTTTTAGTTTGACCTCAAATCTCTTTCTACAGTTTTCCAACTCTAGATAATCCATGTAGGCTTCGTGAAGAACATCCGTGTTGACTCCTCTCTCGTCTTTACCCCAACCTATAACCTGTGTGACATATTTATCACTCATAAGTATGATAGTTCCATGGAAACAAATTTAAGGAACAAAGCTATCACTATGCGCACTGCCATAGTGATGGCAGTGCGCATCGTATCATTGGACGGTCTGTTTGAAGCAGTCCAGGGCTACTAGTTGTCCTAGTATCTGCATCCTTGACGGACAAGTTTACGGAGAGAATTTCTCAGTCAGTCAAACTTTATTCTACTTCTTTAATATCTCAATTTTTTAGTAACTTTATAAATTATTGTTCGCAATGAATGTATTTGACATAGTGGTGATACAGGTTAAAGTGAATTGGCTGCCTTAATAGGGGGAATCACCCAGTGGGGATACTTCTGGCGTGGTAAGAAACGACTTCGACTTACAAACGATCTTGCGTACAAACTCTAACTATTAAAAAATCTAAAGAATTTTTTTCGACCTGGTCGAAACAGACTTAACAAAACAAAAATACTAGAGTAAAGACGCTTTAGACTCTGGAACACAGATTATATAACCCTACACGGGAAAATCGCCAACTTCCTTCTTCTTAAACCTTTGACAGACTACTAGCGCTGGTCCCCCAAAATAGGAGTAAAAATGGACACATATGCCACTCTTTCCCGCCTTCTTACAAACATTTACATGGGGGACCGGCGCTGCTACGGAACAACGAAATCGCTGGAACTGGACAACAGTTGTCTGTCTGTCGCTGCTCTAGAACGACAGACAGACCAAGCATGGTTTAGTTGCGAGATAATCTTTATGAGTAATTCGTTATCAGGTCTGGGATTAGACCTTCTATCGAGTAATCGATGGAGGTTTCTGTCACCCTCCTTGTCGGAGGGTGAGTGTTAGGTTAATGTTTTTTTAGCATTCACATTTATCCTTCAGTTTTTAAACCATGGTTCTAGAAGATTAAGATGTTCTTCTCATTTGAACCTGAATTGGATCTGTGTGATTAGATATTTTTGTCATCTGCATAGGATAAAACGTATGTAGAGGTATGTTGAGAGAGGTCTGGGATGTAAAATATGAGTGGGAATGGTGAAAGGATTTTATTTAACATTAAATGTTTTAAGTCGAGTGTTTAAGAGTTATCAAGGTAATAAACGGTTTAATAGGAATTTTTACAAAACTGTACCAAGGATGGGGAGTAATAAGACAATATGAATAAGGTGAATCAAAAGGTTTATTTGGTTTAGGAATTATTATTATTATAGAGTGTTTCCACAAGGAAGGGACATAAGTTGCACAAAGGAAGGAGGAATGAAAAGCTGGAAGGGGAAAGTTGCAGTGGAGTATCGAGTGTTGAGGATTAAGATCTGAGTGTGGATAAAAATGCGATTCAGATGGGAGGTAAACAATGAAACTTTGTCCCGATTGAATTTGGCATAGTGTCCCTCTGATAGTGGAAGAGGAGGAGGCGCTATTTACATGTAAGGAATTACTTTGTTGTGTACCATAGAGTGAATTGTCGTCCGTACTAAGAGTTGATGTAAATACAGTCGGACCTCTATATAACGAACTTAAAGGTTCAAGAGAAAAAATTCGTTATATAGCAATTTCGTTGTATAGAAATTGAAAAAATAAATAACTCTGTACTATTTTATGATATTTTAATGGATATATAGGATGAATAATAACCTCGCAGTTGCATATTCAGCAGCTTTTTCTTTTATTATCACAGGACCGCTATATTTTTGTCCCTTAACATTGTCACCCACTGTAAAATTGCGTCATCAATGTCTTCATACTTGCATACTCGAGAACTTTTTTTTAAATCGCCACTCGTTTCGTATAACCTAAGTATAGATTCCCGATTTTTTTAAAAATTGTTGATATAGAACTAGGAGCGATTTTATGCTTCAGAGACAAGTCTTTGTTTTAGACTCCATCGTCAAAATCTTTTAATAAATTGATTTTTTCAGAAAGGGACAGCGATTTCCGTATTGACATTATAATAAACTCGATTTACAAACAAATAAAAAGTTTCACAAACGAACTGGTCAGACCGAATACCAAATTAAAACTGAAATATTTTTAGTTCAATGCTGTATAGTTATTAGCTGTATAGTTCAAATGCTTCATAGAAAATTGTAAAGAAAGAGTTCGCAAAATTAAATAAGGCAGGGCGAGAATCAATAAATAATTGTTCTGGGAAATTACAGAAAAACAGAAGTGCCGTTTTGGTCAATTCCTTGAAAGTTTACGGGTCTTGTCTTTATCATTATTTCTGGAAATTTTGTTCGTTATATAGAAATTTTTTTTCGTTAAATAGAAACACTTTTAAACACAAAATACAAGGGAACGTAAAAAAATTCGTTACATAGAGGCTTTCGTTGTATAGAAGTTCGTTATATGGAGGTCCGACTGTAGTTTGTATTATTGGTCAGTTAAGTTAGTTACTACCTGTTAAGTCAGTAACCTGAAGTCTATTTAGTCAGCAGCCAAATTATTATTTTGCTCGTCGTTTGTCACACACAAGCTGTCTACTGTCTGTTGGTAAAGTAAGACAAGCAACACAGTGATATCTGTATTGCAGTGGTTAGTGTTTGTGCCGCTTGGTCTATGCCATAAAAGGTATTTTAAGGTCAAGTTGTTCTTAAAGTAATTTTCGAAATTTATGTCAGATATCAGACTTGGTGTTAAGGTAGGAAGAAAAAAAAAAATTGATCATAATAATTGTTTCTGACATTCAAAACATGAATTGTTAGATAGGGTTGACTTAAATTAATATTTCTGACCATTTTAAATATAAATGTAAATAAATTATTGCACGGTATATCTATATTTAAACTATCCCTTTTTTCAAAAAAGCAGTTCTGCTAATAAATAGTAAAAGGCAAGATAATTTAAACTTACAAGACCAGGAACATCCGAGGGAATCCCACCGAATGAATTATCCAAATCCAAACAGACAGGCATCACTAAAGAGCTGAGCTCTACATCTTTGTTTAGAACTAATATGGCTATGTCTTGAGAGTACCTGGTAGCCTGGCCGTTATAATACTCCCCTGGGTAAATCTTCTTAATCTGTACTAAAACAAACAATATCATTAGTAGACAACAATGTAAAATAAGTTGGTGCGCCTGTATCAAGAAGAATTTCTCAAGGGTGGATCCAAACCCAAGGCTTATATTAAATAATAATAGTAATACTTAATTCATTGAAAGCGTCTATCGAGGATACAACACGTCAAATACAATATATTTTAAAAAGTTTCTTATTTGTGGACTTGTAAACAATATATAATAAAAACAGATTAGTTACACAAAAATCCTTTTATTTTTTAATATAAATAATAACTAAGCTTTCGACTAAAAATTAGTCATCATCAGAGTTTAACAAATATAAAATAAAATGAAAATACAATTTTACAGACTACTTCATATTGCACCTTGGTATGTTTGGTAAGCTATGTTTAAAAACCGTTAAAAACTGTTATATTAAAGAATTTTAAAAATATTTGGTAACACTGATATTTTTAAAATTCTTTAATGTAACAGTTTTTAACGGTTTTTTAAACATAGCTTACCAAAACATACCAAGGTGCAATATGAAGTAGTCTGTAAAATTGTATTTTCATTTTATATTTTATATTTGTTAAACTCTGATGATGACTAATTTTTAGTCGAAAGCTTAGTTATTTTTTTATATTAAAAAATAAAAGGACTTTTGTGTAACTAATCTGTTTTTATTTAAATATATTTTAACTATAACTAATATTCTTAATGACTAAAGATAAATAAATCATACAGGTAAATATTATCAAGAAAATAAAATAAAACTTCATGCCTAAATAATACTACAATAAATAAATAAATAAATAACCATTTATTGCACATCACACAAATAATTACTTACAATAATAAATTATTACAAATATACTTTATTACTACTTTAACTTACATACTAGTTTTATAAATTTCCCTTAAATAATTCCTGTGCAATTCGGCTTTATGCCGTGTGCCTCTTATGAGGTAGAAAAGTGTTAGATACTCCTAATAATATAAACATAGTAAACTAGTAAAACATAACTTGAATTAATCTGTATGCTATATTTACAAAAAAAAAAAAAAAAAAAAAAAAATACTACAATAAGACAACAAAATAATTTATAGAAGAATAAGCTTTTTCCATCAAATATTTTTTTTAGTATTTCTAACACAGGAATCATTATTTCAGACCGTTTTAATATTAGAAGGCAGTTTGTAGTAGCAGTTAATGGCCAGGTTGCAAGGCCAAAACTGATACATGTTCTGCTCTCAGCAGGACATAATTTGCTGTTATTTTTTGTATTCACGTTGTGTATAGCAAAATAGGGTTTAAATTGTTCCGGATATTTACGTACGTATATATTTACAAACTTCAAATATTTTAATTGAAGAAAGGTGAGTGTATTATGTTTCATAAAAGTTGTTTTGTTGTTTCTCGGGTCCAATATTAAAATTATTCTAAAGATCCGCCTCAGAACTATGCCCCCTCTCTAAGATATGCAAAGATAAATGGGGAAAGGCCCGACAGTAATAGAGCATCCACAGAACATCTACTACATGAATTTTTTATATTTCGACACATGAAAAATTGAATTAACCTTTAGAATCCAAATGGTAACTATATTTTAACTTATCATCTAAAAATTAACCTAAACCTTGGTGAACGGCATAGTCCAAGAATTAATTACAAAATTCAGTGGTCTATTAATATTAAGGGGTCTAAATATCACAGAAACGGAGTTAGATGTAGTTAAAAATAACTTATTATTGACATCATCATGAGCGTTGTTGGTAGAGTTAACATGCTTATTAGCCCAGATCTAATCCCCCGCAGACCACAAGCGCAAATCAAGAACAGAATTCAAAGTAGCTAAAAAGTTTGCTTTTGTAAGTTCCGCTCACACCCGAAACACAATATAATATATATTTATATATATATATATATATATATATATATATATATATATATATATAACGATAAAACAGATGTTAAAGAATGACAGGAAAACAGTATTTTGCACGTTCTTTGAAAACTTCGTCAGGCAAGAGAGAAAGAAGACTAATAATGTATATATATATATATATATAATATGTATATATATATATATATATATATACAGGGTGTACAAAATAACTCCCTTCCCGAAAGGAGGAGTACTACAGCTCATTTCAACAAAAAACTTCATATTAACTATAGTCCGATTTTCAACCGTTCTCCCACAAGGTCAAATTTTATGATTTTAAAAAACGCGTTGACTTAACTTCATAAAATGACCAATTGTGGCTAAACTATAACTGCTAGCTTCAAAATATTGGTTTCGTTGGAAAGCTGAGAAAATTTGCTATAAGACCACTCACTTGTATTTTCAAAAAAATTTAACATAACAGCCAAAAATTTGCATGAAATCTAAAATTAGTAAATTTTATGATTTTCCAAAATTTTGAAGTTATTTTGATGAGAAACTAGCAAACTGAGAACCTCTTGGTTTCAGGAAAACTACCTTGTTTACTCCTCTTTAAGTCAATACCATATCAATCCACGTGATAGGTGATTTTTTCAGAAAAAGCAAAAATAGGCTCAAAAAACACGCTAAAAATGACTCTTACAGAAGTGATTTCTGTATAATAGTCCAAGAGCCAGACGCAAAAAACGTGACCGTCTAGCCCAAAGGTTTAACCCTAGATCGACTTATTCTGGCTCTCTGATAATGAATCAGGTGGTCTGCCGTTTCAGATAAGGAAATTTAGCCCCCGGGGCCCTTTAAAATCCGAAAAATGACCCAAATTCTGTTTTCGCCAATAACGGTGTTTCTATTGATTTTATCTAAAACTTAAAGGGTTGTTTTTTAAAGTTTATTAATTTGTGATAAATCCATTTTTAACTATCAAAATCGTCCAGTAAAACCGGAGATACAAATGTTTGAAAGATCACCGAAAAACATGTAAAAAGCATACATTTTTGTCCAAAACGCACAAATACCTTAAATGTCATGTTTTTTCTGTATTAACATGTTTAAGAATTAGCAGACTTAAAAATCATGCATTCTGTTAACTGCAGGCAATTAGAGTTGTTCTAGAGAAAAGTCAGCACAGCTCTAATATGTGAGACTTAATGACCGACATAATGCTGAAAGATAGGTTTAAAACTTGAATTTTAGAAAATATACTTTTTTTTCAGCAGATTCCCTTATCTGAAACGGCAGACCACCTGATTCATTATCAGGGAGCCAGAATAAGTCGATCTAGTGGGTTAAACCTTTGGGGCTAGACGGTCACGTTTTTTGCGTCTGGCTCTTGGACTATTATACAGAAATCACTTCTGTAAGTCATTTTTAGCGTGTTTTTTGAGCCTATTTTTGCTTTTTCTGAAAAAATCAACTATCAACGTGGATTGGTATGGGTATTTACTTAAAGAGGAGTAAACAAGTAGTTTTCCTGAAACCAAGAGGTTCTCAAGTTTGCTAGTTTCTCATCAAAATACTTCAAAATTTTTGGAAAATCATAAAATTTTACTAATTTTGATTCATGCAAATTTTTGGCTGTTATGTTAATTGTTTTTGAAAATACAAGTGAGTGGTCTTATAGCAAATTTCTCAGCTTTCCAACGAAACCAATTTTTGAAGCTAGCAGTTATAGTTTAGCCACAATTGGTCATTTTATGAAGTTAAGTCAACGCGTTTTTTAAAATCATAAAATTTGACCTTGTGGAGAACGGTTGAAATCGGACTATAGTTAATATGAAGTTTTTTGTTGGAAATGAGCTGTAGTACGTCCTCCGGGAAGGGAGTTTTATTTTGTACACCCTGTATATATACAGGGTGTTTCATATAAAGTGCCCACCAAAGAAGGAGGTGATAGTACTCCTCAAAGGGAACAAAAAATGTTCTATAATAAAAATCCCAATCTCCAACCGTTTTTCCACAAGGTCAAATTTAATATTTTTTAAAAATATTTGACCTCACATCATAAAATTGTCAATAGCGTTTAAACTATTCAAGCTAGAAAGGTAAAACTGGTTCGTTAGAAAGCTGAGTAATTTCCTAAAGGACGAACTACTAACTATGTCAAATATTTTTTAACTACTGCCCAAAAATTTGCATGTAAAATGAATTTTTGAAAAAAATGATTTTTATGGAATTTTTGTGATAGGACATTAGAGGAAGTAAGAGATGAGCAAAAGTTCAGCCAAGAACGGAAAAAACTTCTCTTATTACTGATCTTTAAGAAAACCCAAACTTTATCATACATTCAATAGTCAAAATGTTTAGCCATTCAAATTCAAATTCATATTCAAATTAAAATTCTTCCTAGAAGTTGGAAAAACTGTTATTTTTTGGTACATTTGCATATCTCTACAATGTTAATTACATGGTACATAAAATAATTAAAAATCTCTAATACAGGAGAAAGGAGTGGTTTTAATGAAAAATGTGTGAGAATAAAATATGTTTATTTTACCCCCTAGAGTCTAAAAATCGCATTATTAGTTTATTTTCGAAAAACATTTTTTTTTATCAAATAACACAGTCATTATTTTCTCTTTTATACGACAAAAATGATCAGTTTTTGCAACTTCTAGCAACAATAGCTTACATTTTTGACCATTGAAGGTATAAAAATATTTAGATTTACTTGTCATCCTTGACATTGTTTTTAAATTGATTATTTAAATTGTCAAGTATTTTTAGTATTCATTATAATCTCGTGTATTGCTATTTGGTTTTATTGGTTACGCTACAATTGGTGGCAGCGGTGAAACTTTCTAGTGAGTGTTGTGAGTGCTAAGATAATGCCAAGAAGACGACAAGCAAACTTGAGAAACATTGATGATGCTGATGATAATGAAATAAGAGTACAGAAGCCTATTGTTCAACCAGATAAGTATACTTCAGGAAACTGGAGTGAATATGTAAAATATTTTAACAATGTTGCCTTAATAAACGGATGGGACGATGAGACAAAAGTTAAATTTTTAGCAATTTGTTTGACAGGCGATAGTTTGAAAATTTTTAATAACATTCCTCAAAATTTGCGGGATAGTTTTGAGTTTGTTTGTAACGAGCTTACCCGGCATATAATTCCTGCCGCTCAAAGAGCATTCGCGATTCAAAGTCCGTAGCAGCGCCACCGTCGCTGATAAGAAATGATAACGAAAGGGTGATCGTTGTTAAAGGCCTTATGGGGATTTTCTGGTTTTCTTATTTGTGACGATTATTTCTTTAAATTTTTTATCAAAGTGCTTTAATTTAACTAATTTTAGGGCGTATGAACTCAGTAGAATCACAATTTCATTGAAAAATAGCGTTTTAATGGGTTGTCACGAGTATTTAAATTGAGTGATAAGAAGATGAAGATCATATTAGTGTTTTATTTTATTTATTGTTAATTGATTGTTACTTTTAAATAATTTTAGTTTGCACAAACACACAAAATTACCATTTAATTGCATTAAATTGTTTAAATTAGTTGTAACAGGTATTTAAATTAACTGATAAGAAGCCGATTTTCACTGAAATGGTGTTTTAATTTTATTAATCATTTTATTTATGCACTAAAATAATTAATAACTCAATAAATTCACATTTGTAAAATGTTTGTTTACATTATCCGTTTAGGTTTTATTTTTCTGGTTAAAATCGGACGAATCCAAGTCTGTAGTGATAAGAGCCTGATTCTATATTTAAAATCCTGGAATTATCGAAATATTATTTTACGAAATATTTGCAATTTTTTAGTACCGATGGTCGTTCTAATAATTTTCATCACATTTATCACAAATTAACTAACAATAAATAAATAAAAGAAGAATATCAACGGCTCCCATGCTAATCCTATGATAAAAAATTTTTGATCACCCTTTCGTTTTCCCGCCATTGGTATTGCCAACCTACAACTATCTCTTTGAATCGCGAATTGAGAAAGGGATTTTTAAACGCCGTAAACAAGAAAAAGGTGAACTGATTGGCTAATTTGCTCGTATATTAAAATCTCTTTTTGAAGAAGCATATCCTGATATTCTTGATCATGATATGGCTGATGAACTAATAAAAGATCAGTTTATATCTGGTTTGTCTGATAGTACCGTCCGTTTGCAAACAATGCTTTAAGCCTGCTACCTTAGATGCTGCTTTAGCTTGTGCTTTAGAAGCCGAATCTGCTTATGCTTTAAATAAATCTGCGAATAGTAGCCACTCTATTAGTGTAGTAGAGCCTAGTAGTAGTGTGCCATATCTAGGTAATGATCAAATAGACAGTGGCTTAGCTGCTTCTATCTCTCCTATCCCAAAAAGCTTTAAATGACCAAGCACAGCAGATGGTGGAGTTAACTAAGCTATTAATAATCTAGCTTTGGCTTCGACTAGTAGTGCACCTTACAGAAGGCAGAGAAGGTTAGAAGGGATATAACCTGCTGGGGCTGTTTTGAGAGAGGACATGTGCAGGCTAGGTGTCCCAAAAAGAACAAACAAGCGGGAAAACTAACTACGGCCAACACTAAGGACCAGGTGGTGGCTGAACCTTATTTGGTCCCAGTAGTTAAAGGAAAGTAGGTACTCACAGCAATTTTATTAATGCTGAGATAAATAGAGTGCATGCTAAGATGTTAGTGGATTCGGGCTTGTTTATCTCTCATAAGTAGGAGCTTTGCTGAAAAAGCAGGGATAGTTGGGAGAGAAGAGAGTGCGTGACATTAAAAAATGCCAGTGGCGAAAAAATCGGGACGTTTGGCATCGCAAATACCGACATTACTATTGATGGGAAAATTTTTAATCACAAATCTGTAATAGCTGATATTTGGATAGATGTTATCATTGGAGTTGATTTTTTAAAGAAGTATGGAGCTCAAATTGTTTTGATAAGGGCGTGGTAAAAAATTGGTAAAACTACAGCTCAGTTGGTGCCACAGATTGATTCTGTTAGTAGTGTTAGTAGTTTTCAGTAGTTCTTTCGAAAGATACGGTTATCCCGGAAGCATGAAGTGTTCACTTACGGGAAAATTTTAGGTGGCATTGCTGATGGCAGTGAGTTATCTTTGAACCAAACAAAGGAGATGATGGTTTTGCCACAATCCAAATAGCGAGAGTAGCTACAACGTTAAAAACAATGAAATACCTTTGCGATTAATGAATCCGTCAACACACAGCCATTGATACTGCATGGTAAGAAGGAAAATAGGGGAAATTGAAAAGTTTGAACAACATTTGGAGGAAGTAAGTGAAGTTGTTGCTAGCATCAGAGAAAATTCAGGTCAACCTATAGAAACTATGTTTGCTTTGAAAACAGATGCCCTACAAGAAGATCAGAAGGAACGTCTTATTAGTCTACTAGAAGAATTTAGAGATATCTATTCAACTAGTGGAGCTGATATTGGTAGAACGGGTGTTGTAAAACATAAAGTAGTGACAGAAGGACCGCCTATCAAGCAAGCAGCCAGGAGGATACCGTATGAACGTCGAGGTGAGGTCGAACAATTGACAAGAGACATGTTAGACCAAGGAGTTATAGAACCTTCTGTTTCACCCTGGTCTAGTCCGATAGTTTTGGTTAAGAAAGGACGGCAGTACTAGATTCTGTATTGACTATCGGAAGTTAAATTTAGTCACTAAAAAGGATGCATATCCACTTCCTAGGATCGACGATATTCTTGACAACCTGAGAGGAGCTGTTTATTTTTCATCGTTAGACTAGCGTCTGGGTATTGGCAAGTAGAAATGGATGAGAGTGATTAAAGAAAAGACAGCATTTGTGACGTCAGAGGGACTTTACCAGTTTCAGTAATGCCCTTTGGTTTAACTAATGCCCCTGCAACGTTTTCAACGTCTTATGGACTCTGTACTTAGTGGGCTGAAGTGGCGCATAGCTATGGTGTACCTTGTATTGTTGTGTGGAGTAAAACAATTGAAGAACACATCGAAAGGTTGAGAGAGGTATTTTTTACGGTTACGTAAAGCAAAGCTAAAACTCAAGCCAAAGAAGTGCCACTTGATCAGAAATAATATAAGTTATTTAGGCCATATTGTTAGCGCAAAGGGTATTTCAACGGATCCAGAGAAGACTACAGCTGTGTCAACCTGGCCTACACCAACTTTGTCAAAGAACTAAGATCGTTCCTGGGATTCGCAGCATATTATAGGCGGTTTTATTAGAGTTTCGCAGAAATAGCACACCACTATACAAAGCTACCAGAAAGAAGAGAGAAGTTTCAGGTAACCAAAGAAATTTTGGAGAGTTTTGAAACCTGAAGAAAGCTTTGACCAATACACCTGTATTAGTACTGCCTAACAGCACAGATCAATTTATAGTAGACTGTGACGCAAGTGATACCGGATAGGAGTTGTTTTATCACAAATTCAGGAAGGCGAGGAAAAAGTCATAGCTTTATGCCAGTAGGGCGCTGTCTAAAGCTGAGAAGCGTTACTGCACGACCGAAAGGAACTGCTAGCACTGGGTATGGAGTCACGCACTTTAAAGCCTACTATATGGCCATTTTAAGAACGGACCATAACGCTCTCAAATGGCTACAGTCGTTTAAAGAACCAGAAGGCCAGACAGCAAGATGGCTTGAGTTGCTGTCAGATTATAATTTTGAAGTTCTCATCGGTAAGTTACATGCAAATGCAGATGGGTTGTCAAGGATATGCCGGCAGTGCAAAGAGGATATTGCAGTTGGAGAGTTAGGAGAAGGGGAAAGCAACAACATAGATAACAACATAAACGCGATAGCTTTTGTGAGGAGCTGATCCAAGAAGAGCAACGCTTAGATCCTAACTTAAAGAAGGTACTTAGCTGGATTGACGAAGGACAACGACCCGAGTTTCAAGAAGTTCGAGGAGCTGATCCAATTCTTCTCCGACTGTGGACTCAATGGAGTCGTCTAGAGAATGGAACGCGGTTTCTAGTGCGTCGTTGGGAAGAGAGTGAGAAAGAGTAAGGTACCAATTGTTTTGCCTAAGAAATTATTTCCACAGTTTAGAGGAGTGTCATGGTGGACGTCTTGGTGCTCACCTTGGAATAAACAAAGAGTAGGAAAAAGATCTCATCCCGATTTTACTGGCCAGGACATCTAAAAGATATAGAAGAGTGGATACAGTTGTGTCCTGAATGCGGAAGAAGAAGGGTATTCAGACCAGAGCGCCGATGCAAACTGTCTCTTCTGGGTTCCATTCCAACGAGTCGCCATGGACATCTTGGACCACTACCCGAGGGACTGTTAATCAAAATAAATACATCCTAGTTGTGGCAGATTACTTTACAAAATGGGTTGAAGTTATCCTCTGAAAAACATAGAAGCTAAGACCGTGGCATCTAAATTTTTAGGTGATTTTGTGGGACGATATGGTGTACCTTATGAAGTACACACGGATCAAGGTAGCAATTTGAGTCCGAACTATTCAAGGAGTTAACTGAAACAACTAAAGATTACCAAGACGAGAACCAGCTCTTATCATCCTCAGTCAGATGGGTTGGTTGAGAGGTTCAACCGTAATCTCACAGAGATGCTTTCACATTATGTCAATGACAATCACAAACGACTGGGATGTGAAGCTTCTATGGTAATGATGGCGTACAGGTTAGTCAACATTGAATCTACCAAAGTGACGCCATATTATGCATTATTTTGGGCAGGACATTTAGGGGTTGCCCTTGGATGTCGTTTACGGTACGAGAGTCCACTGATGATCAGTGCAGCGATTTTAACTGAGATATGTATGCCTAATGCTCGAACCTCGGACAAAAATTAATGGAGCACATACTGCTATGAAGTCGTGAGAGCAGAAACGTGTAGGCATGAGGTACATAAGCCAGCTATCATTTCAAGAGGCATATTCGGATTCAGGTCTGTGGGCCAACGGTACGTACTCACCTACAGATACAAAGGAGGGCGGCAATGCTCATGGTTATGGTATCCGACATACCATGGAAGAGGGGCTATAACGGTCCCGCTGCCGAAGTTTTCATAACAAAGCCTGGGATGGCGCCATACGACGTAGAGGGTGTCTTCAAATACTTCTCCAGAGACGTTACTCGTGCGGCGGGTACAGGACGGAGAAGGTATCACGGGAGTAGCGCTCTCTAATGTCATAGTCGGGTGGGCACGATAAAATCAGC
>JACMZG010000030.1:0-89817 GCA_018340805.1 Microvelia longipes | reverse complement strand
TATATATTTGTGTGTGTATGAATGTATCAAAAAATGATTTAAAAATTAGGAAAAATTTTGGAGACTTTTGTGAACTCACCCCGAATTTTTGTTCCCCCGGATCATGCTTTAACCAGTGATTTTGGTACTTTCCCAGAGCCACTGCTACATCTTCCTCAGTCATTATTGTGTTCCTTTGCTCGTTCCATATACAGTGAGCGGCTACAAAACATTTACAATTTTTCAAACGTATAAATTAAAATGTTGGAAAATTGTTTGTAAATACTATATAGTGCAGGGGTTGTGTTTTTTTCCTTATAAGCGAAAGTAATGTCTTAGCTAATATTGGGGGGAAAACGCATTGCTAAGGAAATTGGCTCTGCATGCGGACCATCATGGCATGCGGACTACCATGGCATGCGGACCACGACGTTATATCTTTGCACCAAACTGCAAGTACATAGTTTGGTGTATTATTATTATGTGTTTAGTATTATTATAATTATTACTATGTGTATAGTATCATTATAATCTAATTATAATATTAGTAGTGCACAGCTCATGCACACTACCTTATTATAATTACGCTCTTGCAACATAGTACATCGCTCTTGTTGAGCTGTGCACATAGAACATTTAAATATAATACGCTCATTGTTGACTGTGCACATAGAAACATTACAATATAATACGCTCATTGTTGAGCTGTGCACATTAGAAACATACATATACGCTCATTGTGAGCTGTGCACAGAAACTTACAATAATATCGCTCTGTTGAGTGTGCAATAAAAATCTACAAATATATCGCATTTTGAGCTGGCACATAGAAACATTAACAATATATACGCTCATATTTGAGCTGTGACATAGAACATACAATATAATACGCTCATTGTTGAGCTGAACTAGAAACATTACATATAATACGCTCATGTTGAGCTGTGCCAATAGAAACATTACAATATAAACGCTCATATTTGAGCTGTGCACTAGAACTTAATATAATACGCTCATTGTTGAGCTGTGCACATAGACATTACACTATAATACGCTCATGTTGAGCTGTGCACATGAAACATTACAATAATTACGCCTCAATTTAGCTCAATATATTATGATACGCTCATATTGAGCTGTGCAATAGAACATTACAATCATAATACGCTCATATTTGAGCTGCAGCAATACTCATTAAAAATCACTTTCACTGTCTGGCACATAAACATTACAATATAAACCTCATATTTGAGCTGTGCACATAGAAACCATTTACAATATAATACCTCATGGTTGAGCTGTGCACATAGTAGAAACATTACAATATATACGCTATTATTGAGCTGTGCACATAGAACATTTACAATATGAATACCGCTCATATGATTGAGCTGTGCACATAGAAACATTACAATATAATACGCCTCATTGTTTGACGCTTGCAACATAGAAACATTACAATATAATAGCTCATTGTTGAGCTGTGCACATAGAAACATTACAACAATAGATTATTTGTTGATCACATGCATTAATTATACTCATTGTTGAGCTGTGCACATAGAAACATTACAATATAATACGCTCATTTTTGAGCTGTGCACATAGAAACATTACAATATAATACGCTCATATTTGAGCTGTGCACATAGAAACATTACAATATATACGCTCATATTTGAGCTGTGCACATAGAAACATTACAATATAATACGCTCATATATTTGAGCTGTGCACATGAAACATTACAATATAATACGCTCATTTTGAGCTGTGACAGAGAACATTACAAATAATACCTCATTGTTGAGCTGTGCACATAGCAACATTAAATATATAAATATAATACCGCTCATTGTTGACTGTGCACATAGACATTACAATAAATACGCTCATATTTGAGCTGTGCAACATAGAAACACAATATAATCACGCTCAATTGTTGAGTGTGCAATACAACTAACATTGTCATGAGCTGTGCACATAGAACATTACAATATATACCTCATATTTGAGCTGTGCAATTAGCAAGCTTCATATTTTGAGCTGTGCACATAGAAACATTACAATATAATACGCTCATTGTTGAGCTGTGCACATAGAAACATTACAATATAATAGTCATTGTTGAGCTGGGTGCTCATAGAAACATTACAATATAATACGCTTATTTGAGCTGTGCACAAGAAACATTACAATATAATACGCCTCATTTTGGCTGTGCAATAGAAACATTACAATATGATACGCTCATTGCTTTGTGCGTGCCATAGAAATTACAATTAATACGCTCATTGAGCTGGCACAATAGAAACATTACATATAATACGCATATTTGAGCTGTGGCTATAGAAACATAACATAATACGTCATTTTGAAGCTGTGCTATAGAAACTTAACAATAATAAGCTCAATATTGAGCTGTGCACATAGAACATACAATATAATACGCTATTTGAAGTGTGCACATAGAAAATTACATATAATTACGCTCATATTGACATGTGCACATAGAACTGATTACAATATATAGCTCATTTTGACTTGCCATAAACATGTACATATATACGCTCATTGTTGAGCTCATAGAAACATTACAATATATACGCATCTGTTGAGCTGTGCACATAGAAATATAATCTAATACGCTATTGTTGATTAATACTAATATACCTCATTGTTATGCTGGAACATTACTATTATACGCTCTGTGTGAGTGTGGCAATAGAAACATTACAATATAATACGCCATTGTTGAGCTGTGCATATAGAAAATTACAATATAATACGCTCATATTTGAGCTGTGCACATAGAAACATTACAATATAATACGCTCATTGTTAGCTGTGCACATAGACATTACATATAATACGCTCATTGTTGAGCTGTGCTCATTACAATATGGCCCCTAATAAATTTTTGTATTGTGAAATGTAAAGAATCAAGCCTAATGTGCCGCCGTACCAATGGTGTATTTATTTCATTGTCAAACCTGTTACGATTTTATTAATATCTATGAGAGATCCTCCACACTGGTACACGTAGGACGTGGTGTTGTCCGTAACCTGCTTGTGGTACAGAGCAACGTGCCACGGGTACTTGGCGTACTCCAGTTTCACACCCAACGATATCTGTGGCTCGGCGCTTTGGTGGTACTCCTGTCCGCAATCTGTTCAATCAAATACGATGCATTTATGAAATATGATTAACTAATAAAAGAAATAAGAGATAAAAGGTGCAAATGGCGACTGCTATAAGTGATGTCTGATTAACTTACTAATATAGGACTTAATTGTTATTGTTTGGCAAGGAGTGTTGTTGTTCAGGATTATAGAAACATTCGAATTCAGAAATTAGCAGGAGAAAGTCTGAAGGATTTTACTCTTATTTCACCCTCATACTCACATCAACAAGTGACTTTTTTATACTTGACATGTAATTGCCTGCCTCTGTTAGTGTACCTGTATACCTGTACTTGGTTTAACTTATTTAAATCTAATTAAATTGCAACATAATATTCATTTAACATTTGATACCACCGAGTTTCGCAAAACATGAATAGTTGACACAGTATAATTGTGCGAGAGACACCTAGGAAATGTAACTAGCAAAATTCAATGCTACATCTGGGAACAGTTCCATCATTCGACATTCGTCATCATTGATGGCTCGACATAATGTCATGTCGACTCTGTTTCGTTACGTCTAACTCATCAGGGCGCCTATAGAGCCTGAACTCATTCTGACCTTCGGAATTAATAAAAGGTCAGAGTGAGTTCAGGCTCTGTCGGCGCCCTGATGAGTTAAACGTAACGAAACAGAGTGGGACATGACATTATGTTGAGCCATCAATGATGACGAATGTTGAATGATGGAACAATTCCCAGATGTAGTATTGCATTTTGCTTGTTACATTTCCTAGGTGTCTCTCGCACAATTATATTGTATAATATTAATTATCTCCACCACAAGCACTAGGTATTAAAAAGCCAAGTCAAGCGTAAATTGAACTGATATCTTATTTTGCGCCAAGTCTTTTCGCCTCATACATTACATTGGCATCATTTTATCTTAATTTTAGTAACCATCAATTGACTTTGTTACTTGACCTGGGCACATCGTAAGGTATTGTTCTTATAGCACAGGGTTGCATTACTACATTGACTGTAAACCACATTCATGCATAAATTAAATTGATGAATATTACATGATGTCAATGAAATGTGAGAAGCTGATAAGACTTGGCGTAAAATAAGGTAGAGTGGTTTTCACTGCCTGAGTGGTATTCAATAATATGTCTGTCGCTAATGTGTCTGTTAGCGTCTAAAACGTGTAAAAATTCGGTTTTATATGTCTCATTGCACACGCAAAACCTTTCTTTTATACCTACGGTATAAATGTTGAAAAGGAAAACTTAGCCACTCAACTTTTTGTTGAAGCTGCATGACGTCACTCAAACCTTTACAGAGACAAAACTCTTAATAGTTTCAGTTTTTAAGTAAAAATCAAACTTATTTCCTACAAAGTGCAAACAATCCTCGATCCTTCAACTTACCAGGTATGCATTCAACAAGTTGTTTATGAAGTTCACCATCTTTCCTACAGAACGTATTGTAACTAAACGTAGTTCCCTTCTCTACTTTGTAGTGGTGTTTACATTTGATCTGAATCGTCGTGTTGGGTTTTAGAAGATCGTCACATTT
Organism: Microvelia longipes; assembly: GCA_018340805.1. Classification (NCBI taxonomy): domain Eukaryota; kingdom Metazoa; phylum Arthropoda; class Insecta; order Hemiptera; family Veliidae; genus Microvelia; species Microvelia longipes. The sequence continues at coordinate 85,134 of JACMZG010000030.1, read as the reverse complement.
AACTTTATTGCCAAGGTAGAAGCAAGATAAGTCTAGCGACTTCTTATCAAGCGGCGGACACAGTCCTGTCAAATAAAAACTTATTTTAGTCCAAAATTATATAGTTTTAATTCATTTGTATGTTCAATCTGCAACAACACTGCAATTAGAGTTTCAAGCTTAAATTTTAAAACTCTTGATTCACTTGTAAAGTCTGCAAATATAAATAAATAATTCAGAACAGCTTTTCATTAATTATTGTAAAACCTAGGGATGTTACCGCGAGGTTTCCCCAGGCGACCACAGGGAGGTTTCTGCCGAGCACCCACTATTCACCAAGCTTTCCTACTGTCCACACTTGCTGATCTCTAGGGGTCAGGTCCTTTCCGTCGAATGACCATTCCGTCGAAAGTCCCTTCCGTCGAAATTCGACGGAAGGGTTTTTCGACGGAGTGGTCAGGCCTTTCCGTCGAAAAGCCCGTCCGTCGAAAAAGAAGTTGTTTTCGACGGAACGGTTTCAAATAGAAAACTTGGACCACTCCGTCGAAAAACCATTCCGTCGAAAAGCCTCTTTTTGTCAACATTTCGACGATTGGGTTTTTCGACGGTATGGTCAAGCCATTCCGTCGAAAAGCCCGTCCGTCGAAATTAATATATTTTCGACGGAACGGTTTTAAAACGTAAAGTTAGGCCGTTCCGTCGAAAATATTAATTTTCGACGGAATGGCTTTCGACGATTGGGCTTTTCGACGGAGTGGCTCGTCTCTACCCACGACAGACCGTTCCGTCGAAATTAACAACGCCTGCAGAATATAGTCTTATAGAAAAGTTAGCCAGCTATACAGTATTGTATAGTTAATTGCATACCCCACAGACGTAAGGCGCTACAAAGTCTTAAAGTATTTACGGTTTACTTTCAAAATAAAGTTTAACATAAATCTTTTTTAATAAGATCGGCTAACAAATGGATCTTTGCCGCCAAATGGCAATAACTAATTAATAATGTATTGATTTGACATGTTTGGCGCCTAAAGATTAAAAAAAGTTAATGTAATCAAAAATAGTTCACTCCTGTTTATATATTAGTGAATTACCAAGGAGAAATGATCTTGTAAGATTAAGATATATATATATATATATATATATATATATATATATATATATATATATATATATATATATATATATATATATATATATATATATATATATATATATATATATATATAATATATATATATATATATATATATATTATATATATATATATAATATATATAATTATATATATATATATATATAATAATATATATATATATATATATATATATATATATAATGTGTGTGTGTAGTGATATATATATATATTATATATATATATATATTATGTGTGTGTGTAGTGATAATATATAATCTATAAATATATATATTATATTTGCTCTAAACGTACAACGAATATATGCTCCTAATTTCCCCTCACCCACCCCATGTATATGACTTAACTTATAAGCTTGATTTTCAGTTTTAAAAATCTTTTAAAAGACGCCTTTAGATTTTTAAGTATGCAAAACCATCAATACTCACATGTAAACCTAAAAAGTAATCCGATAATATAGGATTTTCGACGGAATGGTCTTTCGACGAAAAGGCCTTTCGACGGTATGGTCAAGCCATTCCGTCGAAAAGCCCGTCCGTCGAATAATATATTTTCGACGGAACGGTTTAAAACTAAAAAGTCAGACCATTCCGTCGAAAAATATAAATTCGACGGAATGGCTTTTCGACGGACGGGACTTTCGACGGAATGATCTTTCGACGGAAAGGCCTTTCGACGGAATGGTTTTATTTTAAAAAGTCAAGCCATTCCGTCGAAAAATATAAATTCGACGGAATGGTTTTTCGACGGAATGGTTTTTCGACGGAAGGGCCTTTCGACGGTAAGTTCCATTTTTTTCGACGGAATGGCCTTTCGACGGAAGGGCTTTTCGACGCTTGTGTACTGACCCATCTCTAGGATTGACTACTGTCCGTCCACACTCACTGATCTCAGGATTGACTACTGTCCACCTTGCTGATCTCTAGATGACTACTGTCCACACTTGCTGATCTTAGGATTGACTACTGTCCACACTACTGATCTAGATTGACTACTGTCCACACTCACTGACTGACTGGGATTGACTACTGTCCACACTCACTGAGATGACTACTGTCCACACTCACTGATCTCTAGGATTGACTACTGTCCACCTCACTGTCTCTAGATTGACTACTGACTCTAGATGACTACTGTTGATCTCTAGGACTACTGTCCACACTCACTGATCTCTAGGATTGACTACTGTCCACACTCACTGATTCTAGGATTGACACTGTCCACACTCACTGATCTCTAGGATTGACTACTGTCCACACTCACTGACTCTAGGATTGGACTACTGTCCACACTCACTGATCTCTAGGATTGACTACTGTCCACACTCACTGATCTCTAGGATTGACTACTGTCCACACTCACTGATCTCTAGGATTGACTACTGTCCACACTCACTGATCTCTAGGATTGGTCCACACTCACTGACCTACGTCCAACTCACTGATCTCTAGGATTGATACTGACCTGATCTCTAGGATTGACTACTGTCCACACTCACTGATCTCTAGGATTGACTACTGTCCACACTCACTGATCTATTGACTGTCCACACTTTGATCTAGGATTGACTACTGTCCACACTCACTGATCTCTAGGATGACTACTGTCCACTCACTGATCTCTACGATTGACTACTGTCCACACTCACTGATCTCTAGGATTGACTACTGTCCACACAATCTCACTCTGATCTCTAGGATTGACACTGTCACACTCACTGATCTAGATTGACTACTGTCCACACTCACACGATTGTCACACTCACTGATCTCTAGGAGACTACTGTCCACACTCACTGATCTCTAGGATTGACTACTGTCCACACTCTGACTAGGATTGACTACTGTCTCTAGGATTGACTACTGTCCACACTCACGATCTCTAGGATTGACTACTGACTCACTGACTCTAGGATTGACTACTGTCCACACTCACTGATCTCTAGGATTGACAAGTCCACACTCACTGATCTCTAGGATTGACTACTGTCCACACTCACTGATCTCTAGATTGACTATGCTGATCCTAGGATTGACACTGTCCCCACTCACTGATCCTAGGATTGACTACGTCCACACTCACACTGATCTCTAGGATTGACTACTGTGTCACTGATCTCTAGGATTGACTACTGTCCACACTCACTATCTCTGACTACTGTCCACACTCACTGATCTCTAGGATTGATACTGTCACACTCACTGACTAGACTACTGTCCACACTCACATCTGATTGACTCTGCCACATCACTGATCTCTAGATTGACTACTATCCACTCTAACTAGTCTTTGAAAGAGTCAAGATAATAAAAAAAAACCAAATCCAAAAATAACCTTTTTTTGAGGTAGTACGTAATTGAGCACTTTATTGGACCGTTTTTAGGATGAGAAGCCAATCATTATTGTTATAGGAGTTATTTAGTACTTTTCACCTCCGAGGACAATAATGAATGTAAAAAAAACTCCTAGGACGTAAAAGTAATTCATATATTGCCGCCATTACTGTAATGTAGCGTGTTCAAAAAAACAATCTGTGTAAAACCTTTATGAGGTTTCTTTAAAAACGTTCATTTTGTTTGTGTTTTTGTTCGTAGACTATTTTTTTTTTCGTTTTTAAAGGTGTGACAATTTTTATGTGTTTATTTGTTAAGCTTTTATATTTTTGAGTAAATGTGTGAAGCTATGGATGAATTCAATGACGGCGATAATATGGAGTTAATTAGACGTTTGTTTTTGTTTTTTTCAATTAAGTATGTAGCGCAGTTTATTAATGAGTGCTACCTCCAAAAAATAGTGTATGCCATCCGGCTGAGAATGTGTTTATATCTTGGCAATTTTTCCCGACTCGCTCCGCTCGTCGGTAAATCTAATTGCCGGGACATAAAGACACACTTCTCAGCCTTATGGGATAAATAACTATTGTCTCTTTGTTATGATGTGATGTTTCTTTTAGAGGCGCATGTTCACCCTCATCACAGAAAATGATACGAGGAGTTTAGTAGAAGTATAGAGGAGTTATATACACTCTTTGGTTTATAGCAGAAAAAATTAAAGTTAAAATTTAAAAGTTTTAACTTACTTAAACATTTCCACTCCTCTAGCGGGGGAAACCACTTGCCGTCACTGCAAACTACTTGCACTGTCTGAAAATCAAAGACAACATGGCATCGCTGTTATTTTACAACCATGTCGGGTCTCAGAGAGCAATTATAGAGCGTGTACCTGAACCTACACTTTCCACTAGGTGTCAGTCCAAGCAGGGACAGATAGACTGCGTGTCGGGCTCTCGTTGCATATAAAGACACTACATTTTCCTGACAAAATTATATGAATTGCAATAAAATACATGCTATGCAGGGATAGGAACCCTCGTCACAGAACCAAACTGACTAATAATAAGTCAGCATTAATATGGTTAGGTCCACAGGGTTCTTATCCTTCCCATAACAAAGAGTGCTGCCTTATTTCCCAGACGCTGCTTGGGTATAAACTGTTACTTGCATGTGTTTCTTCCAAACCACATGCAAGTATTTATTTAGCAAACATAAAGATCTACTGGAAAAATTAAAAAAATTAAAATAGTTTTTCCCATTTGATAAATTTTTGAAATTTTTCCTATGTCTTTATTAACAGTGAATTCATAAAAGAAATATTAACCGGATTGGTTAACTGGACCTAAAGTTTGATTTTGTCAGTCAAGGTGTTAGTCAAGGGTGGTGTAAAAGGGGCCAGGAAGTCTCCCCGTGTTAGTAAAGGGTGGTGTAAGGGGGACAGTAAATCTCCCCATGTTAGTGTAAAATGGTAAAAGGGCCAGTTGTTAGTATGGCCAGTTGTAGCCAGGGTGTTAGTATGGTGTAAAAGGGGCCAGGAAGTCTCTATGTTTTTTTTTTTTTTTTTTTTTTTATTTATTATTTTAAAAGCATACATACAGTATAATATAAAATCAGCATAAAAACATTTATAAGTAATATAATAATAAAAGTTTTAGTCACTTTATATAATAATTATAAAGTTTTAGTCAAGGGAGGTCAAAAAAGCGGGGCGTAATGACTCTGTTTCCTTCCTTGGTACGTGAATAACTATTTGAATTTGTTCACCTCTTTATCTGGACTCTGAAATCCATAGCCAGGGCTGCAGGAGATGCGCACTGTTGATCCTGTTGGAATCTTCAAGGATTTGACATTGCAGACGTTTCCTCCGCACTTGACAATCTCGTAATTCTCATGGTATCCATCTGGTAAATAACACTCCCTAAGACAAACATCACAGCTCATACAAATTTAACAATCCGTCGATACCTATGTTATTCTCACGTTGTTTTTTCTCAGTGTTACCACCGGGTGCAGATCAAGCCCAAAATCTTGGAAGGGGTGAGTATTGAGAGCTTAGTATAACTCAATTAATTTCGGATGAGATTGCAGGTGCCTTAGTGAGGGCTTAGAACAACTTAAAATTCTTTCACTTAAATAGTAGCATACAAAAAAGTATCAAAGATACCAGCGAAGCCAGGTAAAGAGAAGTTTTAAAGAGGAAATGTATTTAGCGACGAAAATTCGCTAAATACATGGCAAAATGCCATTAACAACAAGTAATAGTAAAACAACAAATATTTCAAAACAAACAGCAATATAGTCGCGACATGGCCACAGAGAGGCTCCAGGTAAGAAGCGGCCCGAGGGACCGACGCCACATATCGGCTAGGGGTCGAAGGCCCATATCGGGTTTTAAAGATTTATTGCTGACGTGGATAGCAAGATGTGAAACTCCTCGCAGAGTCGATCAACCCCTAAGCCCTATTAAACACTAAAGTTATATAATTTTAATTACATCATACCAAAATAATTTACGTCAGGGGTTCTCAAAACTGCATCCATCTTTTATACAACTAAATTTTAGCGTACCTTGTCACAAGCGTTAAATTAAAGTTCAATGATAAGATTTTTCCTGATTATTATTGTTACAAGGCAATGGCGAGAGGAAACGTACACCGTAACCGGACCACATACCGTGCAGATAGAGATATGACGGTGTTGCACCGGATGTCGTCCTCGTCAGAGCCGTCATAGCAGTCTTTCCTGCCGTTGCATACTTTGTCCAAGCCGATACACATGTTGTCTGATTCACAGTTAAAGTGTTTTCCCTGGAGACATCTGAAAGAAGCAACAAAAATGATGGTTTTAATTTGATTTTAGCCGGTATTGTTAGCTGACAAACCAACTGTCTTAAACATATCAGTTTTTCCACTTGACATCAGTCAGTATGGTTATTTAGTATGGTTTTTCCACTTGACACCAGACAGTATGGTTTTTCCATTTGACATCAGTCAGTATGGTTATTCAGTATGGTTTTTCCACCTTGACCTCAGTATGTTTTCCATTTGACATCAGTTCTTCCACTTGACATCAGTCAGTATGGTATTCAGTATGGTTTTTCCATTGACATCATCAGTATGGTTATTTATGGTTTTCCACTTGACATCAGTCAGTATGGTTATTCAGTATGGTTTTTCCACTTGACATCAGTCAGTATGGTTATTCCACTCTTTGAATTAATGTACATAAGATGCAGCAATGTATTATAAATAAGCAGGCCTTGCTGCCATGCTAAAGACAAACATATTCTTAAAACCTTAAAGCAAAGGAGCCTCGTACGAAGAAGCATGTTTGACGAGATCATACGCAGGTCCAATCCAGCATTGTATTCTGGAGCTGCACGCCGTAAAGTTAAAGCAAGAGAGGCATCAACGAAGTGAAAGAGAAGAGAAAAGCGTCGTGATAATGAAACACCAACCTTCCCTACATCTAAGTATAACAGTACAGTATAACACTAATACAGGAGGAGCATAATAAGGTTAAAATAACATTAAATGAAAAATAAATGTTAAAATGAAAAATACAAATTTCATACGCTTTTCCTATAATTTTAAACTCTATAAGAGACAAGTTGTCCCATGCCCATCTATTTTCTCTGAAAACGGTGGCGACACTTTTTTGTCTTTATGTGCCTTTGTGTAACCTAAAGGACAAAACTGCAAATTTTCTTTGAAAAATCTAGAAAAAATAATATAACAAGTAGCAATGCTATTCTCAGTCTATTAGCAGCAACTGAAAGAAAGGAATTGCGAAGCCAGCTAGAATTTCAATCAGATCCGTTCATTTGAAAAAACTTTCAAAATTGAATGGTATTTGAGATAGTTAGATAAGTGGCTGTTGTTATGTCACTCAGTGTCAATTGTAGCCAGTCTACTTGAAGACATCAAGCAAGATAATTATGAATAGTTTTATGTTGCATGTATTAAGTTAATACATACAAAGTTATATTGTGTAATATGAAATCCGGTGTAGTCTCTCCTAACTATAGTGGCACATGCTTGGTTCAGAACACAAGGCATAAGCCCAGTGGTAGCGGCTTGTTACAAACATGTAACATATGCTACTGGTAGCAGCTTGTTCCAAATCCTTGGCTTACAACACTGAAAGCGAGCTGTTTTGAATACAACTTGATCTCTAAGTACGGTGTTTCTCACTTACTCTTCATTCTTTTTCAGATGATAAGTTGTATTCTTAATCCAATCAGCGTGTTTGGAAATTTTAGTCACTAAACCAAAATCTGCATCATACAATCGAGCACTCAAAATTCCAATTAAATAATGAACTCCGTCTTTGAATATTGTCACTGGTCCTCCATTATCGTCGTCTTTCTGGCCGACACCTGTTAAAAAAATACATCGTTTTTAAAGAGATAATCGTCTTTTTGCAGAAATACATAGTGATTAGGAAATAGAAAGATTTATATTCCAAAGTGTTTTTTTAAAAAAATGAAAGTATTATATTATATACTCAAAGTTATTGCGTTGGTAAGAAATCTGCCAAAATCAAGCCTATTATTTGTTTAACTTTTATTTACTTGTATATTTTATCGTGGTAAAATATAACTTCATTCGTAAATAGCTTACACCGGGAATTTCAAATAAATAAATTGAAATCACATTCTGTCTAAGAAAATAAATAATTTGATTGTTAACTTTCACATGTATGTATAGAAGAAATAGGTTAGTAGATTTTTAGGCGCAGCGCCATTTCAATTCATAGTCACCTGTTGCTCATCTGGTAGCCGATATATTCGATTATATCGAATATATTATTCGAATATATCGATATATTCGATTCTAATCAAGACCGGCTAGGTTTGGTATCTCGCAAGATACTATCCTTGTGTCCTAGCGTTTGTGCAAAGGTTAAAAAAAGGGAACCACAGTAGACTCTGGTTTTACCACGTGGTTCACTACTCACCACTGGTGCCTCAAAAACTACAGCCACTTCTTATGTATTTGATTATAATTTTTTTCTGAGAAGCAACTCTAAAATGTTTCTTAATTATCCAAACTAAATCATATTTGATCCAGTCTAGAGGAGATCTCAGTTGTTAACATATTGAGATATAACCAACCAGTTCTACAAAACTACTCGGTTAATTTGGCTCATAACTGTAGCTAAAACGTATCAATGATAGAGATTGTTTTTAATAATATAAGAATCATAGTGTTACCTTGCTCAAATGTTACGCAGAATTTATCATTGGTTAAAAATCTCTTAAACAATGGATCCACAAATCTGCGAGCGCACACGTTGGAGTCGAAGAACGGTGCACTAGCTTGCCTTAGGTTGTTTGCATAATGTCCACTGAATTGTAATCCCCATCCTGTGATCTGAAACCATTGATGTTTACTTTATTTAGATAACAACCAACTATTCGCTTAAGAAAAAAAAACACCCGGTGCATTTTAATTCAATCAGCACTTAAACTGTAATATTGTTTATCTACTCCTTGTATTGTAAGTTCTACTTACAGTCTTGTTATCTCACACTGTAAATGTACTTTTACTCCCTAGGGAGGAAAAGTGAAAGTGTTGCCAACTTGATAGAATTTTTAATTAAAATTTTAGGAATTTTAGGAAATTTTTAGGATTTTTTCGGTGTTATGTTGGTACTACGGGTAGAATATACAATATACACACGCTAATGTTTAAATTACAAATATAGTATTACACATTATTCTATCGACAGCTTACAATAAAATAATGTGAAGATAGTGGCTTTATTCTCTCTTCATCAGAGTAATTGACATGGTAAGAATAAACTAAACTAACACAATAACAATTAAGGAGCTGAAGAATATATTAATAGTTGTTAGTATTAGTTCTCTAGTCGTAGATAAAATTTAATATGCAACAAGGGATGAAAGTTTTCAGCTCTCGTATTATCTCCCTCGTCAAGCCTCGGGAGCCAAAATGTTAGTTAACTCCCTCGGCAAGCCTCGGGAGCTAACTAGTTTATCTCCCTCGGCCTACCGGCCTCGTGCGCTAATGAAATTTCCTCCTTCGGGGCTGCCTTAGAACGAAACTTTAACTTGAGCTGTAAAACTTACTTTCATCCCTTGTTGCATAAATAACTATTCGCCAAAATCAAAGTTTCCCAATTAAAAAATGGATTTGGGACATTGCTACAATAAGGTCACGCGCTCATTTCATTAAGTCAGTAAACATCCCTGATGCCGTTTTCACCCTTTAAACAGTGATCATTTCTAATGAAGTTCTCACCCCCCAATTCATATCACGCTTGTGTGTAAATTCTTTAAGGGTGAAGATTAAAGACAGCATGATTTTTTTTTTGGGGGGGGCTAAATTTAAAGGAGGGGGTTTAAGCCTTCTTATCCCCTTTCTAGAAATGGTTAAGGCAGTGAGTTCTTGTTTGGGAATATTCATTAGTCATTTCTATCTTAAGAAATATTATACTCATTACAATCACTTAATAATAATAATAATAATATTCTTTATTAATTATATATACCTGGAGTAACAAGTCATTTATGGTAAGAAAAACTAAAAACAAAGTATTTATGCTTAAAAAATAAAATGAGGAACTTACATACGTCTCAAGTTTCTTTATCCTTTTTAAAAGAAACTAATGTTAATACTAACCCTGTTAATAAAAATATTTTGTCATAAATTTAGTTTTTCAATTTTATTTTTTTTGTTTTAATTTTAATGTAAAGATTTAGAATAAGTAAAAAGACGTCACAGCTAAGTGTTTCAATATTGGAAAACGTGCAAGTAACTCATTACAACATTATTTTATTAAATTTAATGTATAATACATTTATTATAAAATATTTTTTTTACATAAATACTTTGTTTTAGTTTTAAGTTCCCTAATACTAATTATACCTTCTCCGTTAATCATATTAACCAGTTTAAAAATTCATTTAAGAAATAGAAGGCTTGGGTTGCTAAAAATGTTTTTAAATATTTACAAAATGATTCATATTAAGAAAAACGTTTTACATCTTCTGACATTTTGATACAACACTGAATGGCCAAGTTGTATGGAGATTTCCTTTATAATTCCACAACTTATCTACATCATCTACACGGAATGGTACAAAGGTTATATTTATTCCTTGTGTTATAGTTATGGATACTTTCATGCTTATCAAACCTATCGGGATACTTCTTAACTAATTTGGTTGCTTCAACAATCAATATAAAATGTAATGTCAGGATATTATTTTTAATAAAACTTGGTTCTGCCGAAGTTCGGGGGAAATATTAAATATCATCCTGACAATTCTTTTATGCAAAATAAATATTCTGTGCACTTCTGCACTTGTACCCAGAGACTAAAATATGAATGAGCCGAATTCGGGCAGACCCATTCATGATAATCACGAGAAGTACTTCATTTGAGTTGAATAACTTTATCTTTCTTACCAAGTAATAAGCGCTGTTAATTTTTTTACTCTTCAGTCTTAATGATTAGTAAATTTGAAGGAATTATCTATAAGCAAACTAAGCAACTTTGTTTTAGATACTGTAGATAGTGGACTGACGTTTATAAATATAGATAAAGGTTTATGTACTGTTCGGTTATATTATACCAATTATAGAAAGCTTTACAAACCAAATTAACTTTAAGCTCTAAGGAATCTAAATCTTTAGCGTATACTAAAACTGATGCATCATCAGCATACGTAATTACAGCAATATCAGAGATAAAATAAAAAAGGGGTCAGCCACTCTGGCAGGTCATTAATAAAGAGTAGAAATAAGTAAAGGTCCTAATATGCCTAACCCTGAGGTACCACCTCGGTTTATTGATCGATTAATATATATATATCCTCACTCAATTCCATAAGGTGACAACTCAAAAAAATCGATTTTTGAGTTAGCACAGTAGATCGATGGAGAAAAATGAGATCTACAAGTAGGTAGTATCGTTATAACTGTAGTACTAATACTTTCCGAGAGAGAGCAGTTGTATCTTTACAACTTTTTGTGTAGAGGGGGTAAAGCTGTGCACGTTATGTAACAATACAGAATGTCTCAGTCGCCTTGGAGCTCTAACCACTACGCAAGGTATGTACAGTTGATATTTTTAATTGTCACACATTGTTTTTATTATAGTTTTGACTTGTTTACCTTATCTACAAATAAAATTTTTGAGTTGTTACATTGAGAATGACCAATTTAATCAATAATTTAGTAAAGGGATATTTTGAAATTATCACTTTATTAAGTTTTTATATATTTATTGTTTTGAGTTGTTACTGTTCATTTCAAAGCAGAATTTTTGTAGTTGTTACTTTGCTACAAGTCTATTATATTTTTATTTCGACTTGTTACCTTACGTTTACTCTGAATTTGAGTTGCTACATTTTAGACTTGTTCTACCAATATTAAACTATACTTTAGTAAAGTGTTTTTTTTAATTATTACTTAGCTAATTCTTTATCTTGACTTATCATCACATTATTATTTTGGGTATAAAAAATGTGATTTTACTATAGTTATCATTATTATTATTTTATTTTTTTAATTCACATGAGTTTAAATAATTACCACGTTAGTTTTTTGCTTTAATAAAATTTGTTTTAGTTAATTGTTCTGTTTTTTAAGAATAATTTTATATACAATTTATGAATATATATTTTTATTTGTGATATACCAATCGTTTTGGACTAGTTTCAAAAACTTAAAAACATGATGTAAACTGTTACTTAACAAGTTATTAAAGATTCGCGAATGAGTAATCTCGCCATTACATTTAAATGTCTGCCATAATATTTATGTTAAAATTAGTCTTGTGCATGAATCTTATTGTTTTTTGGTTTTTTTTTCAGGTTAACGTGTCAATAATGGCGATCTCCCGGATTAAAGTGGTCGAGGCAAAAAGGATGGTAGAGATGGTTGGGCAGAAAAATATTGTTTTGAAGCTGGAGGAAGGGTTTATGTTTAGAGTCAATTATGAAGTGCAGGTACTGGCGATGTCTGGCCAGTACATAAGTTTGAACAGGAGAGTTTGTTAAATACAGAAACAAAAAATTATTACTGAAAAAAGTGATAGAAAATAAATATAAAAAAAATTTAAAAGAAACAGAGAAGTTGTAGATACAGACGATTAAGAATGATATAGTTGTAAGTTGAGGATATGGTTAGTAGTGATAAATGATATGATGATCAATATGGTTAAGTATATGTATAAGAGTTTAAATAAGGATAGATGAGGATAAATAAAAATAATGATAATAAATAAAATAATAAAGTTATTCTAAGACTGATCTCAGTTACTCTAAGACTGATCTTAATTTTAATATTTCCTGATCTCAGGTTTTGTAATATTTATTTTCTCTCTTTTATAGTTCTCAGGTTGTATTAATGGCAATTTTATTTACTTCACATTTATTATAACTTAAATACATATTATGTTGTTTTTCATAATTTGTTGTTTACTTCATTCTCCTAGTTAAAGAATTTTTGTATAGTTACATTGCAAAATAAAAGAACAGAGAGCTATTTGGATACTGTAACAACTCAAAACATTTTTTAAAAATTGGTCATATAGCCCATATGGGTTGCGCAGAAGCAACAAATCAGCACCAGCAGCTCAGGTAAATCTCTGTTCTACACTTTGTATTAATCAAAGTGCTTTTAGTTTGATTTTACCGTCCTGGAGACACTTATGAAAAAAACAAAAACTTTGAACTCGTTTTTTCTCAAAACTATGTTTTTTGAGTTGTCACCTTATGGAATTGAGTGAGCGAATATATATATATATATAATATATATATATATATATATAATATATATAATATATATATATATATTATATATATATATATATATATATATATATATATATATATATATATATATTATATATATTTAAACCTGAAGCAGTTTTTCTTTACTACTGTAATAAACTTAGTTTGAAGTATTGTAAACTCACTGTTGCCGTGTTAATCTCTTTTGGTAGAACTCTAGACCACCAGATGCAAATAGGTAACACTGACAAAGTCCTTTGAGAAAATGTTTTCAGCTTGATAACAGCTAGATTTCTAGCAAATCCTTTTTTATCTCCATCATATCGTGGAAGAACTAGAATTTTACTAACCTGAAATTAAACAAATACAAAAAGAATGAGTTCATTAAGAATGCATATTAGAAGCTGTTAATTATGTTGTTGAGATTGGCAAGTGCAAGGCTAAATCACCCTAACGATAATGTAGCCAACATTGTCATTAGTCAATTCCTGTTCCTTTAATAGTAGCCTTTTATACTTAGAATAATACTACATATAGAAGGAGTACTACTAATAACACGAAAGGCGGTTTACTGGTGCACTTAAGTAATGCTGCAACCCTAACAATATACAATTTTCTCAAAAAAAGTTGGCAATACTTCCGGTTGCTGAATTATTATGTTCTATTATTAATTAATGATTGATTATTCATATAATACTAATATAAATATCGGTCCATTACAATATTTTGTGCATTTTAAATTGTAGTTTAACGTATTTATTAAAATTATATATAAAAAAGTAGTCCTCGTCAACTAAATGTAGATTCTTGTATCCCGCCACCCTTTTGCCATCGAAGACCAGTTTTATTAAATACTCAGCAAGAGTTTTAAGTTATTATATTTGTTCTTTACGATCTTTCTTCATTAATTGATATTTATGACAAATATTTAAAATAATGTTTTGTTAGGTGCACCAGTCAACCGGCTTTCGTGTTATCAGTGGAATTACATTGTGTTTACGGTCCTGTGCTCCTTCTATACATAGAATTATTTTAAGCTTTTATAAGAAAAAAGGAACTTTAGAGCAGTGGCGGCGCTACTTGCTTCATGTAGTTGATGAGGAGAATTATAAGCTTAGCTTTTAATTAAATTAATAAGACATATAGGAGATCGGATTTACAAGAGTGGTTGAAATGGCACGAATAAGCAATATGATTTGTGCTGTAGTCAAGACTGTGAAAGCTAGAGTATCGTAATTAAAATTTACTTACATTAAATTTCTGTTGACTACTTTCGTTGATTGTGAAATCTCTTTTGACTTTGCCTGCACCGACTTGAAGTGCGGACTCGGAATATGGTTGGTAAGTATCTGGATCGAAAACGCAGTTAGCAGCTGCAACAGATCAGTAAAATATTTCCATTGGAAAGATATAAACAGCTGTATTCGCGACAACCAAAGACGATAAGGAGACCTAAGAAGTAGACCGTAATAGAAATTATAAAATTATTCAACTTTGTAAGTACATGTTTAAGAGGTGGAGGAATCTTTTCTCGAAGCGCTGTATACTCTGCTACTTTGGGGTCACATAATTTCCCATGTTCATGATTGTCCTGCCGCCGGATTTGTATGTATACAAATTTGCGACTAAATTGTAAACTTGGTCTGCAATGAGGTCATAGTGAGGTGCATAGAGATATATACTAAAGAGGGCATAGCCTATCTTAATACATTGAGAGGCCTGAAACATTTTTAGTGGGGCTCTCAGGGGCTCTGTGTTACCTTATTGAAACCTCCTCTAAGAGGGAGTTAAGGTTATAATTAATCAATTGTTTTCGGCTTCCCGCAGATTGTTTGTGTTGTGATTTGTATTTTAAACATTCTACTATATAATTTACTGTTTTTTTGTTATGTTTATGTTTATTTGATGATAATGATAATCGAATGTGGTCAGGTTACTTTTTTGATGTTTTAAAATTCAACCAATAGGGCCTCTCTAGTAATATATCTCTATGATGAGGTATATAGAAAAAGTATTGTATTCGCAAAAAAATACGAAACCGGGATGTCACCTGAATTATCCGTTTTAGGTGATTTTAAGGCCCAAGTGGTTTTCACAAAGTTGTCTGTCTGTATGTATTTGTGTGTGAGCATGTGTCTGTTATTACGTAGCTCCCAGTGTATTATGCTAGAAAGATGAAACTTTGTACAAAAATTAGTTTATAGGTGTAATTGTGCAACCCTGAAAATAATTTTTTATAACGTCATTAATCCGCAATATAAAACGCAAATAAATGTTTCGATCGATTTTATATTTGGCATGCATGTAGTCATGTCTAATACTAAGATATTTTTTTTTTTATAAATATTCTTTATTTTATAATATACATTTATTTACATTACAATATTGTACTGTTAAAAGTACCTCTTGCTTGAGGTCCTAAAAAGACCTGCGCCGAAAGAGGGAGCTCTACGCACACACACGCACTTCATTTCTTCCTTTATATGAATATTTCTGATTTTTATTATGTTTAGTATTAGAACATAGTATGAATTAATATTATAAAATATACATACGCACTTTTTTAAAAAACTATGTGGTTAGTTAGACTAATAATGGGTATAAGGGGGTTAGTATTTTTAATTACTTTTTAGTTGGTAGGTTAGTATGAGAAAATATTATTAGTAAAATTTACATTGTTACTATAATAAGAAAATACTATAGTAAATAATTATTAAATATATTATGATGTATTAAAATATATGATTAAATTATTATTTGTATATATATTATTAAATCACATATTAAATGTAGTTAGTTATATTTTAAATACAAAAAACCACTTTTGTATGGTTTCCAGTGAATTTACTTTGGGTCTATTTAAATAGGATCTACTAACCCTATTATCTATTAGTAAATACTTGAATGTATTTTCTACCTAAAGACTAAACAAAGTCCGAAGACGTGTTACAGTATAAATTAATGACTTGTATATTTCTGAGGATAAGCGAGCGAGTCTGAAGTAGGGAGGATTAAGAGAATCCGATATTATGAGGGAAAATTCCGAGGTACCTCGATATTTTCAATGCTTTGTCTAACCACCTCTAAAAACGTTTCTCATCAGATGATACAGACACTTAAAATACTGTAGGTATGTATTGTTTGTACTTAGGATCATCATAAGTGCATCCAGGACAGCCGACATCTCAGTGGTACCCATGGCAACCTACATCTGTCAGTGCATCCTGGACAGCCCACAACTTTCAGTGCCTCCTGGACAACTAACATCTGTCAGTGCATCCAGGACAACCTACATCTGTCAGTGCATCCTGGACAGCCCACAACTTTCAGTGCCTCCTGGACAACTAACATCTGTCAGTGCATCCAGGACAACCTACATCTGTCAGTGCATCCTGGACAGCCCACAACTTTCAGTGCTCCTGGACAACTAACATCTGTCAGTGCATCCAGGACAACCTACATCTGCATCCATGGCAACTACATCTGTCAGTGCATCCTGGACAGCCCACAACTTTCAGTGCCTCCTGGACAACTAACATCTGTCAGTGCATCCAGGACACCTACATCTGTCAGTACATCCATGGCAACCTACATCTGTCAGTGCATCCTGGACAGCCCACAACTTTCAGTGCCTCCTGGACAACTAACATCTGTCAGTGCATCCAGGACAACCTACATCTGTCAGTGCATCCTGGACAGCCCACAACTTTCAGTGCCTCCTGGACAACTAACATCTGTCAGTGCATCCAGACAACCTACATTGTCAGTGCATCCTGGACAGCCCACACTTCCAGTGCCTCCTGGACAACTAACATCTGTCAGTGCACCAGGACAACCTACATCTGTCAGTACATCCATGGCAACCTACATCTGTCAGTGCTCCTGGACAGCCACAACTTTTCAGTGCCTCCTGGACAACTAACATCTGTCAGTGCATCCAGGACAACCTACATCTGTCAGTGCATCCTGGACAGCCCACAAATTTCAGTGCCTCCTGGACAACTAACATCTGTCAGTGCTTCCAGGACAACTACATCTGTCAGTGCATCCTGGACAGCCACAACTTTCAGTGGCCTCCTAGGACAACCTAACATCTTCAGTGCATCCAGGACAACCTACATCTGTCAGTGCATCCTGGACAGCCCACAACTTTCAGTGCCTCCTGGACAACTACATCTGTCAGTGCATCCAGGACACCTACATCTGTCAGTCATGCAACCTACATCTGTCAGTGCATCCTGGACAGCCCACAACTTCAGTGCCTCCGACAACTAACATCTGTCAGTGCATCCAGGACAACCTACCTGTCAGTGCATCCTGGACAGCCCACAACTTTCAGTGCCTCCTGGACAACTAACATCTGTCAGTGCATCCAGGACAACCTACATCTGTCAGTGCATCCTGGACAGCCCACAACTTTCAGTGCCTCCTGGACAACTAACATCTGTCAGTGCATCCAGGACAACCTACATCTGTCCATCCACACCTACATCTGTCAGTGCATCCTGGACAGCCCACAACTTTCAGTGCCTCCTGGACAACTAACATCTGTCAGTGCATCCAGGACAACCTACATCTGTCAGTGCATCCATGGCAACCTACATCTGTCAGTGCATCCTGGACAGCCCACAACTTTCAGTGCCTCCTGGACAACTAACATCTGTCAGTGCATCCAGGACAACCTACATCGTCAGTGCATCCCTGGACAGCCCACAACTTTCATGCCTCCTGGACAACTAACATCTGTCAGTGCATCAGGACAACCTACATCTGTCAGTGCAGTCCTGGACAGCCCACAACTTCAGCCTCTGGCAACTAACATCCAGCATCCAGACACATCCTGTCAGTGCATCCTGTCAGCCTCCTGGAACACTAACATCAGTGCATGGCATCTCAGTACATCCAACCTACATCTGTCAGTTGCATCCTGGACAGCCCACAACTTTCAGTGCCTCCTGGACAACTAACCATCTGTCAGTGCATCCAGGACAACCTACATCTGTCAGTGCATCCTGGACCAGTGCCCACACTTCAGTGCCCTGCCTGGACACAACTAACCATCTGTCAGTGCATCCAGGACAAACCTACCTACATCTGTCAGTGCATCCTGGACAGCCCACAACTTTCAGTGCCTCCTGGACAACTAACATCTGTCAGTGCATCCAGGACAACCTAACATCTGTCATCCTGGACAGCCCACAACTTTCAGTGCCTCCTGGACAACTAACATCTGTCATGCATCAGGACAACCTCATCTTTACATCCAACCACATCTGTCATCCTGGACAGCCCACAACTTTCAGTGCCTCCTGGACAACTAACATCTGTCAGTGCATCCAGGACAACTACATCTGTCAGTGCATCCCGGACAGCCACAACTTTCAGTGCCTCCTGGACAACTAACATCTGTCCAGTGCATCCAGGACAACCTACATCTGTTCAGTGCATCCTGGACAGCCCACAACTTTCAGTGCCTCCTGGACAACTAACATCTGTCAGTGCAGTCCACAGACAACATCCTACCACATCTTGTCAGTACATCCATTGGCAACTACATCTGTCAGTGCATCCTGACAGCCCAACTTTCAGTGCCTTCCTGGACAACTAACATCTGTCAGTGCATCCAGGACAACTAACATCTGTCAGTGCAATCCTGGACAGCCCACAACTTTCAGGACAACCGACATCTGTCAGTGTCCAACCCACATCTGTCAGTGCATCCTGGACAGCCACAAACTTTCACCGCATCTGTCAGTGCATCCAGGACACCGACATCTGTCATGACATCTGTCAGTGCATCGGACAACCGACATCTGTCAGTGCATCCATGACAGCCGAAATCTGTCAGTGCATCCAGGACAACCGACATCTGTCAGTGTATCCATGACAACCAAGACGTGTTAGTAATTAACTTTACGAGATACGACGATTTTTAGCGAGTATAGATATTAAATACAGGTACTTGGAAATAATATCGAATGTATTGTATTTATTGGTCTGCCAGGATTAATATTATTAAAAATATCTATTACTTTAGAAGCACTGTATGACTTGGACCACTTCTAAAATGTGACTATAGCTACATAATTAATTTAATCAGTAAAATGTTTGTATACATTACCTACATGTCAGAACAATGTCAGAATAGATGAGTGCGCCCGAACACAGCAACGTGTGTTGATCATTTAGTCGAGATTTATATATACCAACATGCCAGGGGTGGTTTCCTATGCGAGCGTCGTGCACGCCTGCCTCCACTTGCCCCGCTTGTCGTGATAAACCACATCCTAAAACAAGTATTAAATAAGTAGATTGTTGGACTGGGAAAGTTATGAAGGAGAATAAATCTATACAAAGAGCATCTTAGACTGTAAATGCTGGTCGAGCTTTCGCCAACCAAGAGTTATGCTATTCAATCTGATAAATTAACAATTCTCCTATTGACTTTAGAGTTGTGCTATTGTCAATCTAATAAATTAACAATTCTACTATTGACTTTAGAGTTATGCTCTTTTCAATCAGATAAATACTGTCAAATCTAACATATCAGCAATTCTACTACTGACATTCGGGTTATGCTATTGTCAATTTGATAAATTAACAATTTTACTATTGACTTTAGAGTTATGCTGTTGTCAATCTGATAAAACACCTAGGCAATATATATATATATATATATATATATATATATATATATATATTATATATATATATATATATATATATATATGTATATAAAATGGTGTGTGTGTTTCTGTTTGTTATTCGAATATTACACGCAACAGTTTCATATAAAAATTGGTAAAAAAGAAGGTGCTATGTGTATGAAATATGAGGACAATAAGGTAGTTTTATGTTTGACAGGCTTATTTGAAATATCTTACCACATGCTCGAGGTTTTTCATCAGAACCATCCTGGCACTGAGTTATTCCGTTGCACACGTCTTGTGGTTCAATACACTGTCTTCCTGACGAGCATTCAAACCTGTCACTGAAACATTTAACCAGAGTATATTTACATAACGTGTGGGATCCCACGCGGCAACATTTAGGATCCCACGTGGCAACATGTAGGATCCCACGCGGCAACATGTAGGAACCCACGCGGCAACATGTAGGAACCCCCGCGGCAACATGTACGAACCCACGCGGCAACATGTAGGAACCCACGCGGCAACATGTAGGATTCCACGCAGCAACATGTAGGATTCCACGCGGCAACATGTAGGAACCCACGCGGCAACAATTAGGATCCCTCACGGCAACATGTAGGAACTCACGTGGCATCATGTAGGAACCCACGCGGCAATTTGCATCAACATTGATTTGTAGCAACTATTCCATACATTTATCTCCTTTTCACTATTTCTCATTTAAATCATAATTACAGAGTAAAAGATATGTTTTGCACTAATTATCCATTTCAGGTGTTTTTAAGACCTCCTGAGTAGTTTTCGCTAAGTCATCTGTCTGTATGTTTGTGAGTCTGTCTGTTATCATCGTAGCTTCCATTATGTTTATACTAGAGAGTTTAAACTTAGAACAAAATAGAATCTTTAGGGCTTGTTGTGCTTTTCGCCAAATAACTTAATGAATCTAATTAGTCACCGAAAATTTATAAAACACGAAAAAATGTTTTAATTAAATTGAAATTCAGCATGCATATAGCCAAATTTAAGAGGAACATGTGTTTCAAGTTTCCTCCATTATCAGCATAATTTCATTTTTTATCAAATGACATGTATTCGATTTTAAACAATTAGTAAAAATTTTAAAATAATCCAATTTGTGGACATTTTTTGAGGCTTAATTTTTCATGTCGGTTAATATATCCAGGATTTGTAAGTTCACTAATAGTCATAGGAGCCAAACCTATAAAAAACCTGCTCAGTTCGCGCTGATTCAAACTAAACCGTTTAGAAAATATATCTTAAATAACGAAGAAAAAACATAGTCTGCCTATCCAGAGTGAAGCCCTTCATACAATTGCGAACGCTCAAAATTTAGAAAAAAAAGTCGTTTCAAAACTCCGTAATTTGTGTATCACTTTATAATAATATACAAGTCTACAGAGTTTCACTTGTCTTAAGCTTTATCGAGTGAGGTCAGTACATAGATGAGTGACCACTGGTAATAAAACGGTGTTTTTATTGTCTGAGGGCGAGTGAAACGAATCTATAGACAGTCTGCAATTTAAATTCGGTATTTCACTTTGCTAAGGCCGAGCAAAGCGTGTCTTAAGTGGTGAGAAAGACAATGAAATTGAGAAAAAGTTCCGAGATACCACGTTCCCATAAAAATCTAAGTATCGTAATTTAAATCTTACCCACAACTTTGTCGAATGGTTCTGTTTAATAGAAATGTTGCGTGTCCGGAGCTGGAGATATCTGTTAAAATACAAAATACTTTGAGTTAGGTTCCTCGTTATACAGAGATAATAAACATCAATGTAGGGAATAATCAAGACTTGCATCACTTGCTCAACCTCTAGTAAACACTTCTAACAATTGTTTTTTGCCAATTCTCTAAGGACACTTTACACTAGTGGTGGACTGAAGCCACTGTTCTGCGCCAAAGGCAAAGCCTAGATATGATTCATCGGATCACCTAAATTTTATTTAAGTCATTACGAAATAGCTCCGCTCTTATTTTGAGTTTTAAGGTATGAACTGCAGGTCCGCTATTTAATGGGAAAAATATGTTCCCTGCTTGGGCTACGATGAGAGTGAAAGTAACTAGGACCAACCATTAAGAGATCTGGCAGACCTCTGAGCGTCCGCTCAGTTCATTCATCAGTGAGTCAGCTGTTTTGTTCAAAACTGAAATATGAGCTAATTGAAATTTGATGTAGTAATTTAATAATTGATCCCCACTGAAAACACCAGTGTAAAAAACCCAAGTCTAGCGTAAAAATTTAAGGTTTTATTTTAAGCCAAATAATTGAGATCATATTTCACGCCGCCTGAACAGCCGAGTGCATTTCATTGATGATTTCTCTATAGGACTTGGCCACTACACATCATATGGTATTGCGCTATGTAAGCACCGCGTTGTACTGCGGAATTGCATGTTGAGTGTTCATTCGACATTCGACACATTCATACTATAGCGTGCACTGCGTACTGGCCAAGTCATCAAGTGAGACCATCAAGGCGTTTTATACTTGAATATTAGGATACCAATGGAATTAGTGAGGCTGGTAAGACTTAAAAAAGTCTAATTTTAAGGCTTCATATATAATAAACTAAGGATGGGGAAGAATGGAATTTTGAAGGATTATTCAAGTCATCATATTTCTTTAGCTGACACCTATCATACATTTTATAATGATACAAAAAAATAAATATCCTTAAGATGCTTCCTGTAAGGGATGGTACGCCAGTGACAGCTTGACTTGGCGGGGGCATTTCCGGGCCCCCAGATAAATAATAACCAAGACGAAGACCAAGATAAGTGCTTTTTATAAAACAGCTGGTGCTCTATTTGGAGCAATATAACATTCTTTTACTGTTTAAGTATAATTTTTTATTAAAAATAAATTGTTTTGTCTGATTTAAATATGCTGATGACCTTATTGTTATAGCCACCTTAATCATAAAAGAAATAAATTTATTCATAAATATTATTGTTTGATTATAAAATGATTAGAGTAGATCTGAAATTTACAATGGATACCGTTTTGTCAAATCAGTTCATCTTTAACTAGAGTTCATACAGGTCATGTTCAAATCTGACTCGGATCAGTTGATCGAATAGTTTCACTCAGATATGAAACCCAAGGCTAGTAATGTCGATAGAGCAGTACTCGCATCATAATTACTTCTCTTATTAATTGTCCTCTATAATATTAATTGTGCGAGTGACAATTAAGAAACGTAAAAAGCAAAATGCAGTAGAAACTTCCATCATTCGACATTTGTCATTATAGATGGCTCGAAATAATGATGTAACATTTCGTAGGTGTATCTCCCATAGGATATATTGTGTACTATTCATGTTTTGCATAACTCGGTAGTATCAAATGATACTTGTTTTCTATCATTGCTTCTCATTTATTGCGAGTTACCTATAATCTCATTTTTTGCGAGAGAAGCTGATTACTTATATATTCGGAAGTTTGCTAATGATACATTGTTCATATATCTATTGTTATAATATGTATATTGTTTAAATATGACAACTATCTAGGCCTGTTTCTACTACAATCGATTTTTAAATTATAGTCAGCCCACTGAAAATCAATAAAAGAAAGTATTCTTAAAATCGGTAAAGGATGGTGTTTTCATAAAGGTGTGGTTTTTAAGATATCCGCCGTTTTTAAAATAATGTCACAAGGTGAGCATGTCAACCATGAAAACAAATTGTTAAATTAAAATCATTTCTTTCCAATCTTTTCCTTATTCTACTGGAATCCTTCGAGGCTCTTATCTAGGTCCTCTCCTCTTGATAATTTTTAAAAATGACATATTTTATTCTGCTTTCTGCCATGTCCTTTCATTTTACCAATAACCTGATATTTTACTTCAAAATCAAAACTTTGCTTGATTTTCTTAACCTACTTGTTTCTTTAAATCATACCTCAGATTGCTGTACAGTTCAAAGGTTTGAAATTATGTATTCCAAAATGCAAAGTTAGGCCCTTTTACAGATACTATAAACCTATTTTGTTTAACTATTCTATTAACACGTGATCGATTCCCTAGGTACTTGATACTGAAGGCCCTCACCATAATTATTTTAAATATATTTGTTTAAATTAATGTTAGTAAATAATTATTAATTTTTTTGTAATGTTATTGTAAAAATAAATCGAGGAAAATCCGATGTGAAGAGGAAATGTTCCGAGGTAACCCGTGCCTGATTTTTTTTTATTTTAATGTTGTAAATACTTGTTTCTTGGTATTTGTGAAATGGACCACGCCGATAAATTATAAATAAGTAAATTAAATTGAGGTATGGGTGGGGCCTCATTGAACCAATAGCCAATCATTTTGAGGTATGAGTAGGCCTTCTTGAACCAATAGCCAATCATTTGCCAGCCTGTCATTTAATTAAAACCAAAACTATTTTTAGGGTCCAGTAAGAATGAAAATCGAAACATAAACCGAATCACAATTTAATATTAATATTTTATTGGTCAGAGAAACCGAAACCAGTTACATTGATTTTTTTAAAAGCTTTGAGGGAGAAAGTACAGCGGTAAGTCTGCTCCCTCCCCTGGGGCGGTTTTAGAAACTCACTCGTCAATCATGTTTTGAAGTCTGAAGATTATTGACAGGAGCCTACCAAGAGCCCAGCAATCGCCAGGAGCTCACTCCCTGCCACCTCGGGGCAGAAAACTCGTCACCCCTTCACTATTCCCAACCACTCAACAACACTTAACCCTATTTTCTCAATTCTAATTTATCTCTGGTAAAATTGCTAAAATAAGAAAGCTTGTTAAGAATGGAGTCGAAATATTCGCTTTCGGCTAATAAAACTGCAAACTGAATGACATCTAGCAATTACCGCCTTTACTTTGTGCCAATCCTAGGTAGTGACCGCCTTTACTTTGTGTCAATCCTATGTAAAATATCATTATTTCCTCAGTTCAGGCAAATGTGATCATAGTTCTGATTACAATAGTGTCAGGTATGATATGATAATCTGTTGTGGAGAGTATCAGTCATATTAAGTATTTATTTATTTATAATTTACGGCGTGAGTCAATATACAAAAGTCAAGAAACAAAAATGTATAAAATTAAGATAAAAAAATAAGTTACAGTATAAATTAGTGGTAAACATCAAAATGGAAAAATTTACTAAGTATTCTAGTATCTTGTATTGTGATTCTTTATATTACCAAGATATATCCATACCGGTAATAATCTACCTCCTAGGAAGTTATAGTACATTTAAATATAATGGTAAAAAATTCAAATCACCCTAGGAGGAGAAATGAATGAGTTGAGGTTATTATGTAGCAGGTTATTGAGTTAATTTCGCTGTTTTTCGTCTGGTAATAGTATATTATGCTACTAGGCAGCAAAATGGAATTTTGCAGACGAGTTTTATAAATTTGCCCCCGAGCCGAAGGCGAGGGTGGGCTATGGAAATTACCTGCAGAGGCGTAAGCCGAGGCAGGTAATTAACCCATTTGACAGACGAGGCGAAGCCGAGGCTGGCAAATGGCGAATTACCTGCAGAGGCGTAAGCCGAGGCACGTAATTAATTGCACGAGTCTGCAATGTTTCCTTTGCTGCATAGTAGCATATACTATTTTATCTACTAACGGCAGAAAAAAATACACAAGAGATTATTTTAAATACTTGCTGCGAGATTTTACAGGCAGTAAAGACTGCTTTGAAGTAGATGCAACGCTGACAATATTAGGTAGAGTGTGGTCCAATAACTCGTCAATGTCAACAATGTTTGTATTTTTATTCACTTCACTGTTGTTCTCACTCATTATGTTTTAGTAACTTAACTTTAGTTTACAGATTTAGTTTTTGATAACGTTCTATTTTTGTAACTTTATATACTTAAAGTAAAAATAACAACAAGAAATACAAAATCTGACGACTCAAACATTAAAAATCTGTCGATTCATAAACAGCTGGTAAATAATTTAATTTAATGCCAAAATTATCAGTGTTGCCAATTTGTTTCCAAAACATTATATATTATTAGATAAACAAATGTTAAATGTTAAACATTTAATAATAATATCGTAATTTTAAGTAACAATAAAAAAAGTTACATACTAGAAACAAGCTAGAATAAATCATAGTTTACAAAATAAAACAATACCGAAATTTACGCAATAATTTGTAAAATAATAACCTCCGCTCATTCATTTTAATAAATTATATCCTTTTTTAATTTACTATCTCCTAAAAGATTGTAAATTATATCCTTTAAAGGTGATATTAGTTTCTTTGTCAAACCATGTCTCATAGAGAAAGGCTATGTCTTTATTGGATGTGAATAAGAGGTGTTGAAGAATGCATTTTTTTATTATTTGCAGATCTAATATTCCACTGCAATATCCTAAACGCCCGTAAGTTATAGTTCGGAGTTTTGAAGCTTAACTATGGGATAATTACTTATTTTTAGGCAGGGGGATAGTTTAAATGAGGAAAAGTTTAGATTCGATTATCGCAAGCTAATCGAAGGTGCGGACATCTCATCAACTAACCCCATTAGCTTTCCAAAAATGACTGATAATATTTTTATATTTAAATTTATGAATACCATGGCAATTCTTGGTTATGACATCTACAGCAACATTTATTATTATTATTATAAAATGATTGTTTTCTTTATTTATTTTTCACAAAATCGGTTCGCCGTTGCATGTTCTGTATTACAAAAATTCAGACCCATAAAGTAAAAATAAGTCTTTTTAAAACTTCTACAGAACGCTACTGATGGCCGGTGAGTGTACATTTCATTTAATTAATTTATTAATTTTGTCAATTTTATCAGGTAATTACATTTAATCACATGTGCGCATCTTGCCGTTGTAATTAAAATACAGACTGCATTTAATGCCAAAGTCAATCTTCTTCCACGTGTAAACTTTAGCCGCTATTTCATTGTTTCCTGATTAAATCAATTACGTTAATATTAAACTAGATTACTTGAATAAAAAACTTAAAAATAATCAGAAGCGTTAAAGATGTAAGATAAAAGCGATAGGGCTAGTTAGAAGTAAAACTATACAAAGTATAAAAATTAAATTTCAAACTGACACGCCTTTAAAAGGTAGGTAGGTCCCCCGCCGCGCTAGTGTCGATTGGAATCCAAATTTTCCCACCACTGAGTCGACAGTCTTACTGTTTAAGTATCTATAGTCTCTGCTTTTAGGGCGGGTTTTTTTTATTGAATTTAAGCTGTCACTCCTGTCATGTAAGAGGACAATGTTAACTTTACGATGGTTCTGATGTAATTAACTGGTACTTGTAGGTTTAATTGAAGGAACGTAAGTGAGTTCTTACATTTCAGAAGATTGGGACGGCGCGTATGTTTGTTTGTATGTTTGTGTGTTTGTGTGTTTGTTTGTACGTGTCGCGATAACTGCCGTAAAAATTAACCGATTTTAATAAAATTTTGTATACAGGTTAAACTAATTATGTGTCAGAGCTGTATAGTTTTTGGTAATATTCCGAAAAATATTTTCAAAATGGCAGCCAATATGGCGGACCGGATAAAAAAAAATTTTGAGCGAAAAAATCGTGTTGTATATCATTTTAAAGCTCTTAAAGAGTAGAAAAAGAAAATATATGTTTCATGGTCAAAATTTTAAAATTTTTTGTATAATTTAAAAATGGCGGCTAAAATGATGAACTCAAAAAATTTAAAATTAAAGGAATAACTCGAGTAATATATCGTTGTAAAGCTCTTGATTAGTAGAACAAAAAATGATATATACTAAATTTCAAAAAATTCAACATGGCGGCCATAATTTAATATAATAATTAGTTTTTACTAATTTTATAAGAATTTAATAAAGGAAAAGATTTATTGTAATACACTTTAGATACTTTTATACAAATTAAATTAACTATATGTCAGAGCTGTACAGTTTTTGGTAATATTCCAAAAAATATTTTCAAAATGGCGGCCAATATGGCGGACCAGATGAAAAAATTTTGAGCGACGAAATCGTGTTGTATATCGTTTTAAAGCTCTTTAAGAAGTAGAAAAAAAAATATATCGTTGTATTATGATAAAATATACGCAATCTAGCGAGCGAAGCGAGCCTTTTTCACTATGCATTATTACAAACATGCACACAGTAGCGAGCGAAGCGAGCCTTTTTTGCTATGCATTAATATAAATCTACGCAATCTAGCGAGCGAAGCGAGCCTTTCCTTTATATGTATTATTGTAAATATAGCACTCTAGCGAGCGAAGCGAGCCTTTTACTATGTATTATTAAATATAGCATCTAGCGAGCGAAGCGAGCCTTTTTACTATGTGTTATTTAAATATAGCACTCTAGCGAGCGAAGCGAGCCTTATTTACTATTATTATTATAAATATAGCAATCTAGCGAGCGAAGCGAGCCTTTTTTACTATGTGTTATTTTAAATATAGCACTCTAGCGAGCGAAGCGAGCCTTATTTACTATGTATTATTATAAATATAAGCTTCTAGCGAGCGAAGCGAGCCTTTTTTATTATGTATTATTATAAATATAAGCATTCGGCGAACGAAGTGAGCCTTTCCTTTATATGTATTATTGTAAATATAGCACTCTAGCGAAGGAAAGCGAGCCTTTTTTTACCATGTATTATTATAAATATAGCAATCTAGCGAGCCTTTTTTACTATGCAATATTATAAACATGTACACTCTAGCGAGCGAACGAGCTTTTTTTACTATGTATTATTATAAATATAGCAATCTAGCGAGCGAAGCGAGCCTTTTTTACTATGCAATATTATAAATATGTACACTCTAGCGAGCGAAGCGAGCTTTTTTTGCTATGCATTAATAAGAATCTACGCAATCTAGCGAGCGAAGCGAGCCTTTTTTTACTATGTATAATTAATAAATATAAGCATTCTAGCGAGCGAAGCGAGCCTTTTATATATATATATTATTATAAATGTAAGCATTCTGCGAGCGAAGCAAGCCTTTTTTTTAGTATGGATTATATAATTATGTACACTCTAGCGAGCGAAGCGAGCCTTTATTGCTATGCATTAATATAATTCTACGCAATCAGCGAGCGAAGCGAAGCCTTATTACTATGTATTATTATAAATATAGCAATCTAGCGAGCGAAGCGAGCCTTTTTTTTAACTTTGAAATATTATCAAAGTTATGTTATTATATCAAGGCAATCTAGCGAGCCTTTTTTACTGTGTATTTTGATAAATATACGTATTGTAGCGAGCGAAGCGAGCCTTTTATACTATGTAAAATGTTAAAGATACCTTAACTAGCAAGGGAAGCGAGCCTTTTTGACTTTATAACGTAAAGCGTCGAATGTTTCGATAGACTATATTTGCTTGCTTTAAATAAATAATTTTATTTGATGTATTCTTTTAACGTGAGTTCTTGATGCAACGCATTACTAGTGAGTTAAAGATTTCGAAAATAGAGTGGGGTGATAGTGTGGTATGTGTGCAGTGCAAAGAGAAGAGGGTATGATGAGCTACAGTTGAAGTTGAGATCTCGAGAACTGTGTGAGCTACAGTTGTAGTTGAGATTTCAAGAACTGTGTGAGCTACAGTTGTAGTGAGATTCGAGAACTGTGTGAGCTACAGTGCAGTTTGCGATCTCGAGAGAGTACTAGTTGAGATCTCGAGAAACTGTGTGAGCTACAGTTGTAGTTGAGATCTCGAGAACTGTGTGAGCTACAGTGGTAGTTTGAGATTTCGAGAACTGTGAGGGCAGTTGTAGTTAGTTGAAGCTTCAGTTGTAGTTGAGATTCTCACTTGTGAGTACGTTGTAGTTGAGATTCGAGACTGGATCAGTTGAGAAGTGTGATCTGCAGCTTTGTAGTTGAGTTCTCGAGAACTGTGTGAGCTACAGTTGTAGTTGTGATCTCGAGAACTGTGCGAGCTACAGTTGTAGTTGACATCTTTTTGCAATAAAACAATTAAATAGCATTACAAATCATTTGGAAATTTATTATTTACAATGCATTTATTCTAATTTTTTCATTTTTTAAGACTAGCACCTAACATCTTTTAGATATCTAGTAGGATATCGCTTTTAATTTTATTAGTTGTTGCTCTTATAACACTATTGATGTATGTACAAATTATCGTTAAAATAGCCTTAGCCGTGACGTCCATATCCTGCTTACAGGAAAACTGAAAATACAAACTGAGTTATGCCAAACTTTTACTTTTTCCCGAGAGTGTTTCCATTGAGTTGAAATTTAGCACAGGTAGTTCTATATGTAGTGAATTTATAGAATACATTTCATTATGAACATTTTGACTTTTGAATTTTCAAACTTTACTGGGGATAAAGAGCATTTATCCCTAGGATCTCTCCATCTCCTCTTTATCACCAGGATATAGGATCTCTCCATGTCCTCCCTATATCTTTCTGGATATAATGTTGGTGCACCTGATTTGTTTCACCCTGTGTACTGATTTCTAGAAAATAAACTTGTAGAACTCATCGACCTTTTCCCCAATAACTTATTAACGAATAATGGAATTGTATGGATATCATAATAAATTTCAGTTATTTGTTAATTTAGCTCAACTCTTCTATATGGTTGCTCCACACCACTTGGAGGATAAAAGCAAAAGCCTATCACATGGTCAAGTGTTTGCATTTGACAAGCAAAAACCAAAACACTTGGTCAAGTGTTTGGCACTTGACAAGCAAAAGCAAAACACTTGGTCAAGTGTTTGGCACTTGACAAGCAAAAGCCAAACACTTGGTCAAGTGTTTGGCACTTGACAAGCAAAAGCCAAACACTTGGTCAAGTGTTTGGCACTTGACAAGCAAAAGCCAAACACTTGGTCAAGTGTTTGGCACTTGACAAGCAAAAGCAACACTTGTGGTTAAACAATATTAGTCTTGAGAGAACTTACAGAATAAATTAAGAAGAAATAAACTCTGTAGTGTGACTTTATCCATCTTTCTTGTAATTAATTACTAAATAGGCTCCGCAAATACGTTTTACTACATTTTGAATTAACAAAAGCTAAAATAACCCTAGGCTGTTTCCGTAAATTTTCTTTTGGCTATTTTAGTAAAACAAAAATCCTAAAAATAATATCACTAGTTGAATAAATTAATGAAAAACGTAAAATTATTTAATGAAAAAATTAATCGATTGAATATTATTGTAAAATAATGTAACGAAATGATTGACGGCACAGAGAAGATTATTTGTAAATTTATTTCAAGAGTTTACGTCATATTCATGTGATTAGATACTAAAACTTGTCCTGGGAAGAAGTATTAGACCGGTGGTTATCCCTGCTATGTCAGAGGCGCAGAGCCATCAGTGGGGGAATCAGTGACCCTGAAACCTGACCACTCTACATTTTCCTCTTTGATAAAACTACGTGAAATAGTATCTATATGTTCTTGGTTCCTTGCCATGGTAAACAAGGAAGTAATCGTTGTGACATGCCATATGCCAAAGCAAATAGACATGCCATATGTCTAGGCAATAAACATGCCATATGCTTAGGAAAATAAACATGCCATATGCCTAGGCAAATAGACATGCCATATGCCTAGGAAAATAAACATGCCATATGCCTAGGCAAATAGACATGACATATGCCTAGGAAAATAAACATGCTATATGCCTAGGCAAATAGACATGTCATATGCCTAGGCAAATAGACATGCCATATGCCTAGGCAAATAGACATGTCATATGCCTGGGCAAATAGACATGTCATATGCCTAGGGAAACTGCACACGGCATATGCCCTGAAATATTTGCCCCGCTCAATTGCTTTTAGTATAGATAAAAAGGCTCGCTTCGGTCGCTAAATACTAAGTAATAATAATAAATAAGAACGAATAGAAAATAATTATGGGAATTGTATGAATATAATATATATAATATTATAATATATATATATATATATATATATATATATATATATATATATATATATATATATATGTGTGTGTGTGTGTGTGTGTGTGTGTGTGTGTATTTATGTTAATCAATTGTAACAACCGCACTCTTGACTTGGTTTTCTCTTCATGTGATGACGATATTATAAATGATGTTTTGGACCCGTTACTCTAATTGGATTCTCATCACCCACCTCTTTTATTAGAATTTGATTTACATTTAGAATATAAGTATTTAGACTGTGTGCAATCTTACCAAAATTTAAAAAATTGTGATTTAGCCTTTCCCTCCTTGTTCCACACAATATTTTATCTGCGAACAGTAATAAATCAAAACTAGCATTGTTGAAAAACTTATTACGTTTGTATAATGTTTAAATTTACATTTTCTTTGACTAATATTACAGATCTTATCATAGAGAAAGTTGACCACAGAGTAGCGTTCGAATTTGTGTTTGACAGTTCTTTTAAATACGCTAACACAATGTTTTTACTTACATTCTTTACTTTTTTCTCTGAGCACCATTCTTTGAACACTTCATATGCTATGACATACCTACTTCCTGATTTGCCAGGTAGTTGGCTCTCTTTGGCATTTGTAGCTATTTCCAAAACATCTGGCGGGGTATGTTCGAAAAGTTCGGTTATATATTATCTTCGACGATATTCATCACAAAACGCTATAGAATAAACAAACTTTTAAACTGTATTAAATACGGGTTCGTATAATAAAAGTAGTGAATGACTCGACAAAAAAAAGATGAGACAATAAACCCAAAGCAAAAAGCCTTGAATATAATCAATAAAATTTATTTCTAATTAAAGATTTACATTACACATTGTTTCATTTTAATTTTAATTAATTAAATAATGTAATTATTCATAATATAAATAAATTCAATAGGCTTTTTAATATTAACTAAACATGTTTACAAAAATTATCTATTAACTTTATTTACTAGCATAGGCAGGAGCGGCTGGGAAATGCTACTTTCCTGCCTAGGCAGGTAAAGTGCAGTCATTCATGACTAATTACCAGCCGATCTGGGAAATACTGCTTTCTCGCCTAAAATTAGTTCAGTAATGCTTCATTTTCCTGCCGTGAGCAAATAAAATAATTATGGAGAAGAGCGGATATAGCGAAATGATGTGTGTAGATGTCAGCGAGACGTTTGATACTCTCCCTCATGAAATATTTTATTTTAAGCTTAAATTTTTAGGGATCCAAGGAAATGTGGAAAGCATGTTGAAATCATATTATACAAAGAGACCACAGTGTGTGGAGTATGAGGAAGAGAAATCTGATATAGAACTGCTCAAATCTGGAGCCAAACAGGGTTCGATTATGCGCTTAGGATGCGAATAACCTTGAGGATTACATGAATGAAGCTGGACCAGAGGATCGAATAGATCTTATAGACTTTCAGGAAGATATCATCACCTTTGTCAACGATAATACCATTGTCCATTCTCACAAGAATATAGTCGCTGTTAAGAAAATTTCCAAGTTTAGAACCAAGAAAGTAGAGCACTGGTTCAAAGAAAATAATTTTAAAATTAATGAAGAAAATAACCAAAAAGATTAACTTTTACCACTAAAAATAACCCTTCATCAGATAATGAACCAGTAAAGTTATTGGGATTCATACTGGATTCTAAACTATCATGGACTCCACACATTGAAGACTTGCATAGTAAAAAGTGTCGACTCATATTTTCGCTTTAAAAAAACTCTTTACCTGAAGGCATTTTGAGACAGGTATATCTATAAATGATACAAAGCAGACTGGCTTATGGCATATTATTGTGGGGTCATGTCAACCTAAATTGTCTTCTACTTTTGCAAAAGAAAGCCTTGAGAATTATTACTAAGTCAGGATACAGAGACAAGTGTAAACCTATTTTTAAAAAACTTAAATTATTAACTGTTGTAAATTTATATGTATATACTGTGTTAATATTTGTAAAGCTAAATGTAAATAGTTATAAAACTCATGAAAGTAATCATAGTTATAGCACAAGACACAGAAGTGTACTTACCACACCTAAGCAGAGGTTAAGCAAGTCGAGAGTGAGTCAGCAGATACTCGGAATTAAGATATTTAATAAATTGCCTCAAAGGATTGTTGCTCTTGAAATGAAAGATTATAAAAAAAGAATTTAAAGAAATTTTATAGCCTAGAAGAATATTTTAATTTTAATATAATTTGACCTGAAATTTTAATCTTGATTGTATTTTGGTATTATATTTGTTTGTTTGTTTTTAACTCTCTCTCTCTCTCTCTTTAATGCATTAAGACGCAACCTATTGTTATCAATGTAACTTGATGGAATAAAGAATTAATTTATTTATTTATATTTACTGTATAGGGAAACGAGACAGTAAAAAGAGCTGAGGTAAAAAAAGGCATTCCCAGTTGTGTGAAATTAATTCTTTCCATCACCTCTTTGGCCAAAAGTTTTAATTCTGGTTGCGTATTTTCAATGTCTGAAGTACAATCCATGATTAATAAACAATTGATAGTAAATAATTAATAACTCACTCTCCGAAAATAACAAAACTTCATTAACAAAAACGTTCGATTAGTTATTATAATAAAGCTTGTAGTAAACTACACGTAGAGGAACTTCACCAGTGACAGTAATAAACTCTTTTACTGTAGCCGACAGTAAAAAACTAAGAAATTGTCGCAAACAGTACAAAACGCATTTCAACAACTTTTTGAAAGGATGTAAAGTGCCTTAGTCACCTGAAAAAAAGTTTATTTGCTCATTTTTACAACTGGCTATCTTAAGATATAGGGCCGCACACTGATTGAAAAAATAATTTTTATTTGCAGAAAAAAAAGCAATTCAAATACTAGTTTAAAAATAATATTTGCACACTTGTCTCAGCTAAATGTTATGAATGTCTTACATGCAGTCACTGCTTTCTATCCAGTCTAACGGTGGTACAAAATATTCATACTTTTCTTAGAATAGACAATATAATAAAACTTTATTTACAACCATTTAGATCAATACAATAGTCATAATCAGAAATGAACATAAAAACATGAAAAAAAAAAAAATTTAAACAATTTAAATGCAAAAATATTGACTAATCTTAAGAATAATTTTAGACAATATATTTTTATTTCTTGTTTTAACCTCTTTGACCACCTCTCCAACTCTTTTAGAATAAATAGTTTTAATCCTAATATATAATGGCCAACCTCTCCCTTACACAATATATATTTTTTTGTAAATAAATTCAAAATTAGACTTTATATTTAATAGAAACTTATACAGGACTAAACGATGGACAGTGATTGGATAATTTTTCTCAAAGCTTTTCCTTAAATTGCTGTTACCATGTATTACTCCCATGGCTTTCTTTTGGAGAATCAATCAATTAAACACATTAATTAGCCCTCATAAAATAACACCATAACTTAGTTGACTCTGAATGATTTCAAAATAAACTATCTTAAGTAACTCTTGGGGTAGATAATTCTTAAGCTCACATAAAACAAACATGATTTTTAATAAAAATCATAGCTATGCTACTAGATTTGCTACCAATATTAACATGCCCCCCTGTTGACTTCATAAATAAGACCAGTCTCCCATTATTAATGGAATAAGATGCTTTAATAAATTACCTGAATCTATAATTGAACTACCTCTCAAAACTTTTAAGAAAACGCTTAAATTTGTGCTGCTTCAGAAATCATATTATTCTATAAATCAATTTTTATTAGATGATTTGGTGTTTCCTCCTCTTTCATAATTGTGGTTGTTTATTTTATGTGAGTTTTATGTAATAATGTTTTTTAATTTACTATTGTACTCGTTTTTTAATTTGTTATTGCATATCTATGTTGCATTTTTGACAATTGAGATATTTTCCTTGGGAAGTAACCTCATGTATTTAAATAAATAAATACATAGATTAATTAATTTTATTGGTAAGCTAATTAATGTGTGGTAACCTCATCATTGCCACATCTAAAATTATAAAAAGGAATTTAACTGGATTCAATCAAGGAGAATAATTTGTTTAATGTGCCTACATGTTGACTAACAAAGTACAAGGTATAATTCTCTTGAGTCTGGGCTCAGACTCTATCACCTATTGCCAGCTGCAAAAAGAGGGTTGCAATTCAAAAATGTCAGTGCCATCACTATATTGTTCCTCTACCAAGCCACTAAAACTGTGTTAACTCGAATACTTTCAGCAATCATTTGTTGTATTATTCAATAAATAAAATGTAAACAAGAAAAGGAATTAAAAGAATTCACTAAATATATAAGAGAGTTGTATGAATTTGAATGAGCACTAGTGGAGTTGTTCATAATGAAAGGAACGAAGAAAAGAGTCTCTCCACAAAACTATAATTAATTCAAAGCGCTTTCAACCTAACATGAGGCCATCATCATGTTAATTTTTTATGGTTTCTATTTCTTTGTACAGGCACTGATGATGGCCTCATGTTAGGTTGAAAGCGCTTTGAATAATTTGTAGTTTTGTGGAGAGACTCTTTTCTTTGTTCCTTTCATTATAAGAGAGTTATTATTAAACAACTTTTTTATAATGTTTTAGAATCTAATAAAATTATTCTTTAATATTAGTTTATTGACAATTAACTTGTACTTGTAAAGCTTATTTATTTAAATTCAAATACATCAGGTTCTAAAAAATATTTAAATAATCTAAGATGGCATTTTTTTCAATTTACATAATTTCTTAACTTTGGAAACTTCAAAATAAAGAGTATGATCTGTAAAGTACGTTTGAAATCAAACTTCTCATATTGAAAACTTATTAACATTTACCAATTTGAAATTGGCAATAATTCACATTAGATTTTTTTTGTTTAAGCCCAATTTTAAGCGAAAGAGCCTTAAGAAGAAACGAAATAACTCTAAGAGGTGAGATCGTTAATAATTTTCTTGAGTTCCGGTCCTGCGAGATCTAAAGGAGTTTGTTCTTCTTTATTCTTGATATCGAGTTTAGCTCCGTGACTAATAAGCTGTCTGGTTTCTTCTATTCTATTCTCTTCACAACTTAAATGTCTGTCAACACATATATAAAGATATTTATC
The DNA here is from genome assembly GCA_018340805.1 of Microvelia longipes. Taxonomy (NCBI): domain Eukaryota; kingdom Metazoa; phylum Arthropoda; class Insecta; order Hemiptera; family Veliidae; genus Microvelia; species Microvelia longipes. Next base: position 48,253 of record JACMZG010000030.1, on the reverse strand, counting down.
TCAAGTTGGTAATTAATGTTAAGTTTATTGACTAGTTTCTAGGGAGTAAAATTCCAGTGCAGAGGTCGGGGAATTATCTTTGGAACATCCTTGCTGGTTAATTCATTTCTTGCTAAGTTTCCGTGCTATATGCTTTATAACCTGAACAATAGTGTCACAACTTATTTAGTTTTCCAATTTTTTTCAAAACAAATGCCCATATTTATCCCACATATTATACAATGCACAGCAAAGCATTATTTGCATGCATTTGAAGCTCAATTTATACTAATTTGTACCACTTTTTTCAATTAGAAAAAATTAAATAACAAGTTATGACGCTCCTGTTCAGGTTATAAAAAATATAACGGAAACTACTTTGAACAAAGAAATTTTTCTGGACTGGTGGACGACCTATGCGTCAGTCAAATTATTTTGAAGTTATAACTAATAATACGTAAATATGATGATAAAAAATTATCACCGCTACCCTGGGAGCTTCAGCTTTAAGTACCATAAGTACTTAGTCTTATCAACTCCAGACTAAATTAACTTGATTCAGCGCTCTAAAAAACACTGCACTCCAAATTTGTTGTATACCGGCCGTAATTTTGCTTTACACTTATTTACCATGGCTTTTATTTTTACTTGATTCTGACCAAAAAAGTTAAATACATTTAAAAAATCAAGGACATGTTAATGACTTGATTCACGTATACTGAGGAGTAGGAACTTTGTTGTTCAAACTATGGAAGTGGAGGAATCATTTCCGTCTGGAGTCCAGAAACAATGCCTACAAAGTTACAGAAAATCTAAATTCTGGTTTTGATTTGATTTAAAACTTAACCTACAAGGGGACACCAGCACACTGGTAACAGAGTAAATTCAACTCACAGAGCAGTGTTGCCATACATGTCTCTTGCATCAATTTTGACTTGTTTACTGAAATCCAATAAAACTTTGAGAACTGGGGTGATTCCTTTGGAAGCAGCTCTATGGAGTGGGGTGGCTCCTCTCTTGTCAGCAATGTTAATGTCTGCGTGGTTTATTAAAAGCATTTTAACAATCTAAAACAATTATAAAAAAAAGCATTGAATAACTTTAAATAAATCAATAGCTTTATTGTATTTAATATGAACCTTATTAACTGGTTTCTGGGTTGAAAACAAGTACCTTTTTGGGGTCAATACTCAGAGCTTTTGACTCAAAGTAAAATGTTCATTCGCTCAAAATCTATCACACACTTTTGAAGCAATAAGAAATATTGTTTTTTTGGGGTACCCCCCCAATTTTTATAAGGGGGTTCCAAACATCATTTTTGTATGACACAAAATTTTTGTGTAAGAAACTAGAAAACAAGACGCAAGACCTGCTATGAATGAAGGATGCTGTGCGGTCACTTTGGTTATTATAGATCTCTAAAAAACTATCTACTAAAAAATTAATTTAAAATTAACAAACAATTGCCTGGTTTCTCAAACGTCAATTAAGAAAATTTAATGGGAGATTAGTAAATAATGAGCCAATTAAGTCTGTATTGGGTTTTTCAAAAGTGTATTAAGTGCAGAGTGGGTATAATCTTCCATTAAACTAATGAATGAATGAAAATAGAATAAGTTTCTCCAACATCCATTATCTATTGTTATTCGTTAAATGTCAGATTAAAATGTCAGTTCATTCTATTTCTTTACATGAGGAAATACCGATTTAATGCCTAATTAAATTTGAGTTTCCGAAATTCACATTAAAATATTTGAACAATCAGATTTCCTGACTGTTTTTTAAAATTAATTGTCCATTAACTTTTGGGTTTCTCCAAGAATCATTACAAACTAATTTTTAATTAAGTATCAAAGAATTTAATGTGAAGTATTTGGGCAATTAAATTAGTAGTTATCAAAACTTAGAACTAAATTAAATTCATTAATATCTTTTATTGAAACATCTGTCCAGTAGTAATGTTGACACATCTGTCCAGTAGTAATGTTTACTTCATTAATATCTTGTATTATTCCAAGATGATAGAAATTTATAGGGTGATTCAATTTAATGTAAACAAGCATTCGGAGGATATAACCTGACGTTTTTATTAATGACGTGTGACTTCATAGCAGGAATCGGTATAGGCGGTCAACGTTGAAAATTTACTATTTATTAAATTCCAGACTATAACCTAGCAAGTAAAAAAATAATTCATTTCATCCAAAAAAAGCCTTCAATTCAATCACCTTATAAATTCTATTAGCTTGGTATCATTCAACTATTTATGAAAATATCCAATTTAGAGAGTTGTTTACACATGTCATTTTTAACCACGAGCATGGCAATTAAGAAAAAAGAAGTAATTTACAATTAAAATAAGACTAGAAGGAAGATTAAATTGGTTTAGTTGAAGATTGAGATATTTAGATTTGAAATATAGTTTTGAGAAACGAGTGTTTAAAATTTTATCTACCATTAGTTTAATCTCTCATTTAGTAATGATTCATGTACGAGAAACTGGCCATAATTGTATGATAAAATATTGTCATTGATTGAATCTAAATTAGCATTACATTTATTTAAAAATGATTAAATTAATAATAATAGACTGATGCAAGCACCAGATTCAGCATAAAAAGCCACTAGACTTAATCAAGTATAAAGTAATTGTTCACCTCATTCCATCCTTTAGAAGCAGCGTACTGAAGAGCAGAATGTCCTTCGTTATTCTTTTCATTTACATTTGCTCCTTTTGATATCAACATATGAGAAGTTCTAACTCTTCCGGCTGATGCAGCAAGAATTAACGGAGTCATTCCAATCTAAAAAAAATGTTATTTCTGTACATGTTTGAACAAATAAAAACTATTTTCTCTTTTAAAAATGCTACGGTCACTTCCAGAAAACAGCCTGCTAGGCTCACTGTATAGTATTTGTAAACAAAGCCATTAATTAGCCAGGACCTTGGTGTAAAACAATGATTGTTGATCTCTTCCACCCTCAAGATGTGTTGTCAAGAAGTTATAAACTCAAAAATAATTTGAACTTTTTCTTGGCTAAGAAGAATTAATGACAATTTAGAATTAATTAATTAACAATTCAATGACGATAGAAGAATTAATTAACAATTTATGATACAGAAATTATATTAGGCATAATTTGAACACTTTCATCAAACTATGTTTCTTCTCTATTTTCATTATCCAATTTGATAAACTTTTTAGGTTTATCAAACTGTTACGTTCTCTTAGACTTTTATATGTCTATCTCATGGACACAACTATTCAACTTAATTGCACTCATCATGAACCCAACCCTCCTACATGTCCATATCTACTGTGCATACTGATCCTCAGGCAAGGTGCTTGGTATTCCACTGAGATCTTTCTTCTCAACAGAGCCACTCCACTATCATTCTTAAAAGATCTCCTTCAGTATCTACTTTAACAGAGCACATCCAATCTTACTACTAACATATCTTCTCACATTAACCATAAATCCAATGGCTAGTAACTATCTATAACAACATCAAATTCAAAATCTATGGAGACAGCAATATAAGCATTATTATACTAAACTTATTTCTTCCCAGTTGCTCAAATAGTAACGTCTTAGAAGTTAGACACCCAAAGCTGATCGACGACAAAAATTCTTTTCTTTATTACCTATCATCTGTCATTTCAACCATTTTATCAACAACCGATTTATAATTGTTTGATTTGGCTCATATCAAACAATGCTGTTATTAGATTGGATGCTTCTATTTTCATATAAGACAGTTTTTATTTTGAAACATAACACTGCGGAAAGATGGCGGTACTTACGTCATCCTTGTGAGAAACAGAGCTTCCTTTATCTAGCAAATACTGAACCATTTCTTCATTACTACTTAGGGCAGCCCAGTGCAGTAATAACCTGCCATTCTAAAAATAAATAAAATCAAGTTAAAATACTACTAGAACAGCTTACAATTAAATATGAGACAACATTGCCATTTTAGCTAAAAATAATAATTTTAACACGACTGTACATTTGCACTACATTAGCTAAGATGTACAGTCGAGTAGATGTCCATATCTGTGAAAAGCTTATAATCAAATTCAATCAAATATTGTCGACTCTGCTAAATTCATCTTAAATTTAAGAATGAGTGTTTACGTAAATGGTTGTCTAAGCGATTTTTCATTTTATAAATATTGTAGCTAAAACGCCCAGTTAAGTTATTACAGTATAGAGCTCTTGTTCAAACTTGAAAGAAGAAATAAAACAACTACTATCTAATAAAAATCCAGGTCTTATCACACAAAAAGAAATATCATCTAAAAGGAGTAATCTATAAAGTTGTAAATTGAAAAGTCAACAGTTGAGAAACCATGGGTTGTAAATCTTTTGTTTCATATGTTTTAATTGTATACTTTATTTAATAACAATAAATAAATTATATTGTTATTTTTACTGTGCAAAACAAATTCAAATTAATATATTTGGAATACTTAATTCTTTAAAATGGATTTTTTTAATAAATCTCCGGGCAACCACTGGTACAGTTATTTCGAATTGTAAGATTCTTCAAGCTAGTACGTATAAATAAATACGTAAATACATTTTTCAGTATCAGGTTCAGTCAACTTAGCATTTAAACTAATTTATTCCCTTCAGATATCCATTAGATTGATTCCTAAACGAAAATATTAATGTGATATGAAAATGAAGAGTCAACGATTGATACAGTTTTTGTATGTATACAGCATACTAATCTACGGATCTTATGAAGTACGATAGTTAAACACACTGAAGAACCTTGCAGAAGGAATCAAGTAGGCTTCGCTAGTTTTGTGAGTAAACCTGGGTTTGTCCATAAAGTATAGCGGAAACGTCTGTTCTTGATTTTCGTGTAAATGAACTTATAACCCATTTACCGCCTAGACCCGTCATAAGAGATATGTGTCTAGTGTCATTAGAGACATGAGCCGTGGTGTCATTAGAGACTTGTGTCGTGGTGTCATTAGAGACTTGTGTCGTGGTGTCATGTGTAGTGTCATTAGAGACTTGTGTCGTGGTGTCACGAGAGACATGTGTTGTGGTATCATTAGAGACTTATTTATTTATTTATATTTATTTATATATATGGATTATTATAAATCGTATGATATTGGTGATGAGACTGGTGTAGTGGTGTCATTAGAGACTTGTCGTGGTGTCATTAGAGACATGTGTCATGGTGTCATTAGACTTGTGTCGGGGTGTCTTTATAGAAATGTGTCATACACACTTTCTGCATTTTCAACATACTGGATACTGGAGCTCTTAATAATAAAAAATAATGATTTAATGCAGTATATTTCTAATTTTCTTGTTTATTTGAGATTTAAGAATAAATACGTAGTAATTTAGTACAAACTAAAAAAAAGCTTGTGTAATGTACAAACCGAGTCCTCCTTGGTGATCCATGATTCATCTTGTTCCACTGAATTACGTACTACTTCAAAATTACCCTCGTGAGCAGCTTCAAATATTTTATCCTTCTCTTTTTCTTCAGGAGTTTTAAACATTTTAGATTAATTATAACGATAATAATAAATGAATAAAACAGATAAACAACAGTAACGATGATAAAGGAGATTTTCAAAATTTTTGGTAAACACAAATTTCATTGTTGTATGTTCTTTTAAGCAGGTTTTAGACAAAAAACTATTTACAGATCTAATTTTCGACGCTTGTGTACTGACCCTTTAAGTCCTCCGAAACTACTGACTCGCCCTGAATTTTTAATTAAAAATTATATAGATTAAATTAAATAATGAATTCCATATTTAACAAAATGATTATTACTATCCCGCCGCAAAGCTGATGAAAAGTAGGAAAATGGAAAATTCATACACGCTGCACAGGTTTTGGCGCTTTGTAATATCAGTTTCACCAACATTGTCGTTTATGCCATGTTTATCCCAACTTTTATGTCTTTGTTTAGATTTTCTTTGACTTATGGTTTTATTTACCAATCAAGTGAAGTGAAATTAAAACCTTGGCCAAAACAATTTTTAAGATTTTTTAACGACTTCTCCTGAATAGTTTTTTTATTTAACCTATAGGATCGTTTGGTTTTGTATGGATATCGTGTATATTAATAGAATAACTTTATAGGCAAACTCAATTTGGTTTTTGGTTCCATCCAAATTGTGGTGGAACCTATTTTATGGTGGTGGATAAACCCACAAGTCATTGTCCTCTGATTCAACTTTTGGAGTTACTTTTTTGCGTTGAATGCTTTTCATCTACTGCTGAATTAAATTACTCTAGTGAACTTGATTACAAATCCGCTTTTACCCGGAATGGATGATAAGGTATGAAATGGTTAGTTACATAGAGAAAGATCCTTTTCAATTGAATTTCACATTTTTCAATGCAATATTTGTCTGTGTCATATGCCTGTAATATTTTAGTTTGAGATACCGTTCTGCCTGCAGTGATGCGACGCGTTCCTTATTGGATCTTTACAGTTTTATAGTCCTGTTGTTAATATGAAATCTACACGATTGGAAGTCACAATATGCAGACTATCAAATTGTTTTATTTGTATTCTTAATAACAAGAATATTTGGTTACTTATATTGTCCCTAGATGATACTGAGTTTACTCTAAATTCATTCTGAGAGGATGGGGGTCTACTCATTCTCGTTACAAATGCTGATGCATCAGGTTAAAGCAGAAATTATGTGCTCACCTCATTCAATTCTTATCTGAGTTGATGGCATAGTTTTCAAACTGAGTCATTCAAAAATTATTACGATGGAACAAGCCTAATATGTCATAAAGATATTACTAGAGGGACTCAAACAGTAAAATATACAGTAACTTAAGTATTCCAAAGTGTATAATATAAAACATAAACCTTGATTATACCAGCCCTTTGTATGATGTTCTGAGTGGATTTTGTCGTGCTAAAACACGTTTTTAGGCAACAATTTTTAAAAGTAATTTATGGATTAATTTGAATTTAAAAAAAGGCACAAAAATAAAGACAAAAAGTCTAAATGATGTAATAACTGCTGTTATGAAAAGTCAACAAATAAAGTATTTGTTAACATCGGGACCGCCCTCGTTTGTTCAAACCCAGAATCATAACTGCAAAGAACATGAGATAACAACAATGTAGCCTGAATGTCGCAGCATGAAAAATATGCAGCAGATGAAAATTTGAATTTGTGCAGGCATGTTCCTCACAATAGCAGGCAATTGTTCCTCACATAGCAGCATTGTTCCTTACAATTGAGCATTGTTCCCTCACAATGCAGGCAATTGGTATCCCCTACATAGCAGCGATTGTTACCTCAATAGCAGACATTGTTCCCTACATAGCAGGCAATGTCCCTACATTGCGCAATGTTCCTCACAATAGCACATTTCCCTTAACAATGCAGCAATTGTTTCCTCGACATAGCAGGGCATTGTTCACTCACAATAGCAGAATTGTTCCTTACAAATTGAGGCAATTGTTGCTTAAATTGCAGGCATTGTTCCCTACAATAGCAGAATTGTTCCTCACATAGCAGGGAATTGTTCCTACATAGCAGGCATTGTTCTACCAATGAAGGCAAGTTTGCTACAATGCAGGCAAATGTTCCTTCGTATGGCAACTGTTTGCTGTTACAATAGCAGGCATGGTTACCTCACATAGCAGATTGTTCCCTACAATGAGCAATTGTTCCATCCATAGCAGCAATTGTTCATCCATGCAGGCAATTGTCCTCACATAGAAGCAATGTTCCTCACAATAGCGGCAATGTTCCTCACAATAGCAGCAATTGTTCCTTTACAATAGCAGCAATTTTCCTCACAATAGCGAAGCAATTGTTCATCATCATAGCAGCAATTGTTCCCTCAATTTAGCAGGGGGGGGCAAAAATTTTTTTTTTTCCCTACCAATAGCAAGCAATTGGCCACAATAGAGATTTTCTTTCCTCATAGCAGGCTATTGTTCCATCACATGCAGCCATCTTGTCTCACGTGTGCAGATTGTTCAATCATAGCGGCATTGTCCTTCCAATAGGGCATTGTTCCCTATAGCAGCCCAATTGTCCTAAGGAGGGCAATTGTTCTCAAATAGCCGCTTTTCCCTAACAATAGCAGGCAATTGGTCCTACCAATAGCAGGAATTTCCCTTCAATAGTCAAGCATTGTACCTCACTAGCAGCATTGTCATACATGCAAGCATTTTCCTCACATAGATGCATTGTTCCATACATAGAGGCATTTCTCACAATAGGAGCATTTCCTCACAATAGCAGGCAATGGTTCCTCACATAGCAGGCCACTTGTGTCCCTCACATAGCAAGCAATTGTTCCTCACAATAGCAGCAATTGTTTCCCTCACAATAGCAGCAATTGTTCCCTACATAGCAACAAATTTTCCATCACATAGCAGCTGTTCCCTCCAATAAGCAGGCAATTTTCCCTACATAGCAGCAATTGTCCTTACAATGCAAGCATGTTCCATCACAATAGCAGATTGTCCCTACAATAGAGCAATCTTTTCCATACTAGCAGCAATTGTCCTCACAATGAGCTTGTTCCCCAATAAGCAGGCAATTGTTCCTTAAGTAGTGGGCATTGTTCTTAATGGCATTGTTCCTTACATGCAGCCAGTTCCTAAATGCAGGCATTGTTCCCTACAATAGCAGGCTCTGTTTTCATAGCTTGGTAATTGTTTCCTCATAGCAGCAATGTTCCCTACATAGAGAATGTCCTTACAAAGGGGTAATTGTTACTTACCTAGCAGTGCATTGTTCCTCACAAAGCAGGCAATTTTCCCTCCACAATAGCGGATTGTTCCCGCCAATAGCAGGCTTGTTCCCTTAGCATACTGGTAATTGTTACCTTACAATAGCAGGCAATTGTTCCTCACAATTAGCGGCAATTGTTTGCCCTTAAATAGCAGCATGGCAGAATTGTTCCCTCACAATAGCAGGCAATTGTTCCCTCACAATAGCAGGCAATTGTTCCCTCACAATAGCAGGCAATTGTTGCCTTACAATAGTGGCAATGTTCCCTCACAATAGCAGCAATTGTTCTTACAATTGCAGACAATTGTTGCCTTACAATAGTGGGCAATTGTTCCCTCACAATAGCAGGCAATTGTAGCCTTTCACGTCAAAATAAAACAAACAACTCCTATCATGCAAAGGACTTAGACCGAGCAGCAAGCCCTGAACCCAGCCAGGCCTCAAAGTCGACTGTCAAATACTCAGCCTTAAGTCTTTACTTTTATTATAATAATTTGTAACAACTTTTTTTCAGGCCTACACTTGCTTTTATTGTCACTCTATACTTCCTTATGAGGTTTGCATCAGTGGAACACACTTCTGTTTGCAAGCTACCAATGCCATTGAGTTTTGGGGCAATGTAGTCAAAATAGCTTCAACCAATTCAGACCAAGAGCTCAGTGGGGAAACTGCCACGGATGACATGGAAGAAAATATCAAAGAAGACATGCAAGGTATGCAAATACAACAGGAACATGATTTAGAAGGTAATAACGCCTCCTTGATGTATGTATTTTTATTACAGCTTAAATTTTAAAAACTTTTTAAAATAGTAATTTAATACCATTGAACAAGTGTAAAAATGTTTTTATTTTCAGTAACTGACTAAGGTTTTTTGCATAATTGATGTATTTAAGTATAATGGTTGTTAAGTGGAACATATTGCAATGATTCATCAACTCTCTCCCACTTTTCCCAAAGGTTAAATGCATTTTAGCTTGTCAAACCTATTGTATGCTTCCAAATCAGAGCTTTTAATGATAATGTTTAATGCTTACAAAATTTAGTTTTTTTTAGAATTTTTAGTATTGGTCATATTTTTTTTTTTTAATTTATTTGGCTTATTCGAGGCTAGAGAATCAAAAAAAATTTTTTTAATAATACGAGTTTTTTGGATTTAATTGAGAATATAAGGTCTGTAATTAAGCTCTTCCTTTTAAAATGAGAATGGAATATGAATAATGAAAAAATATGAATAAAGAATGGAATTATGAGTTTTCGCTTTATTTTTTATTTTAGCAAAGTAAGAATTGATTGGTAGTATTTATAAATAGTTTGCATAAAGTATTATTTTAAAGGAATAGAGTCCTATAAAAATGATGATGACTCCTTTTGAGTCATCTAAAACCAATGGTCCAGTTGACCATGATGATAACCCATCAATGGCCCAGTTGACCATGATGATGACCCATGAATAGCCCAGTTGACCATGATGACGACCCATCAATACCCAGTTGACCATGGTGATGACCCATCAATGGCCCAGTTAACCATGACAATGGCCCATCAATGGCCGAGGTGGTCATGATGATGACTTAGCAATGGTCTAGGATTTCCTATTAAGTATTACCTTGTCACTGGCTTTAGAGTGCGACTGTGAAGGGTTTTCTTATATCTGTAACAAATTAGTTAGAAGTGTCCTAGAGCCATGTTGTTGGATGAGTGTGTTTCATCTATTCAAAGTTTTGAAGTTGAAAATTATTTGAAAAAATACCTATAATAAGCTGTGATCTTTTTTCTTTTTGTTTTAGGGACAGAGGAAGAGGGAGAGTTTTCAGAGCTGAGTGAAAACATTTCTATCGACACTTCTAAATTGAGTAGAAACTCTCTGGACGATTCTTTTCCTGAGTGTCAAGGTAAAATTCACTGCTACCTGAGTGCAAGGTAATTACCTGTCACCTGAGTGTCATGGTAAAGTCACTGCTGCCTGAGTGTCATGGTAATTAGTCACTGCTGAGTGTGGTAATAGTCACAAGTGTGGTAATAGTCACTGCTTGCCTGAGTGTCATGGTAATAGTCACTGCTTGCCTGAGTGTAATGGTAATAGTCACTGCTTGCCTGAGTGTCATGGTAATAGTCACTGCTTGCCTGAGTTCATGGTAATAGTCACTGCTTGCTGTCATAAATAGTCACTGCTGCCTGAGGTCATGGTAATAGTCACTGCTTGCCTAGTCCACTGCTTGCTTGCCTGAGTGTCATGGTAATAGTCACTGCTTGCCTGAGGTCATGGTATAGTAATAGTCACTGCTGCCTGAGTGTCATGGTAATAGTCACTGCTTGCCTTGAGTGTCATGGTAATAGTCACTGCTTGCCTATAATGGAAATAGTCACTGTGAGTCACCCTACCTGAGTGTCAAGGTAATAGTCACTGCTTACCGAGTGTCCAGGTAATAGTCACATGCTTGCCTGAGTGTCATGGTAAGTCAGTGTCATGCTCACTGCCTGATGTCATGGTAATAGTCACTTGTCTGTCACTGCTTCCTGTAATAGTGTCATGGTAATAGTCACTGCTTGCCTGAGTGTCATGGTAATAGTCACTGCTTGCCTGAGTGTCATGGTAATAGTCACTGCTTGCCTGAGTCATGGTAATAGTCACTGCTTGCCTGCTTGATAGTCACTGGTGAGTGTCATGGTAACTGCTTGCCTGAGTGTCACTGCTTGTGAGTGTCATGGTAATAGTCAATGCCTTATGGTCATAGTAAAGTATATTGTAAGCAACATAAAGCCGTCAGAGAAAACGTTCCAGTATTATTTAAAATCTTGCTTCTAAATCTGAACATGTCTTACTTTACTCCCCTCATTGAGTTGTCGGGGAGTAACCATCTAAAGAAGGTTACTCAGAGACCTTCTTTAGATGGTTACTCCCCTTATGTTGTTGGGGAGTAACCATCTAAAAAAAGGTTACTCAGAACCTTCTTTAGATGGTTACTCCCCTTATAGTGTTGTTGGGGAGTAACCATCTAAAAAAAGTTACTCAGAGACCTTCTTCAGATGGTTACTCCCCAACAACTCTATGAGAGGAGTAACCATGAGTCTGGTTAGGACCTTGGTGGGAGACTGCCTCGAGCCTGGTCGGACCTTGGGGAACTGCTTGAGCCTGGTCTGGACCTTGGAGGGAAGACGCCTCGAGCCTGGTCAGGACCTGGTGGAGACTGCCTTGAGCCTGGTCCAGGGACCTTGGAGGGAGACTGCCTCGAGCCTGTGGCTTGGTGGGAGAGGCCTTCGAGCCGGACTTGCCTCGAGCTGGTCAGGACCTTGGAGGGAGACTGCCTCGAGCCTTAGTCAGGACCTTGGGAAGACTGCCCTTGGGCCTGGTCAGACCTTGTGGACCGCCTGAGACCTGGTCAGGTACCTTGGTGGGAGACTGCCTCGAGCCTGGTCAGGACCTTGGTGGGAAGACCTGCCCAGAGCCTTGGTCAGCGACCTTTGTGGAGACTGCCTCGAGCCTGTCAGGACCTTGGAGGAAGACTGCCTTGAGCCTGGTCAGGGACCTTGGTGGGAGACTGCCTTGAGCCTGGTCTGGACTTGAGGGAGACTGCCTCGAGCCTGGTCAGGACCTTGGTGGGAGACCTGCCTTGAGCTGTCAGGACCTTGGAGGAACTGCCTCGAGCCTGGTCAGGACCATTGGTGGCAGACTGCCCTCGAGCCTGGTCAGACCTTGGAGGGAGACTGCCTCGAGGCCTGGTCAAGGATTTCCTTTGGTGGGAGACTGCCCAGTCCTGGTCCAGGACCTTGGAGGAGACTGCCTGGTCAGGACCTTGGTGGGAGACTGCCTCGAGCCTGGCAGGACCTTGGTGGGAGACTGCCTGACCTGGTCCGGACCTTGGTGGGAGACTTGAGCCTGGTCAGGACCTTGTGGAGACTGCCTCGAGCCTGGTAGGACCTTGGAGTTCTGGTCAAGGACCGTGGAGGAGACTGCCTCGAGCCTGGTCAGACCTTGGTGGAAGACCTGCCTCGAGTCTGGTCAGGACCTTGTCAGTGCCTTGAAGACCTGCCTTGAGCCTGGCAGGAACCTTGGTGGGAGACTCGAGCCTCGAGCCTGGTCAGGAACTGCCTGGTGAGACTTGGTGGAGCCTGCCTCGAGTCTGGGTCAGGACCTGGGGAGACTGCCTCGACTGCCTCGAGCCTGGTCAGGACCTTGGTGGAAGACTGCCTCGAGTCTGGTCAGGACCTTGGTTGAGCCTGGTCAGGACCTTGGTGGGAGACCTGCCTCGAGCCTGGTCAGGACCTTGTGGGAGCTGCCCTCGAGTCTGGTCAGGCCTTGGAGGGAGACTGCCTCGAGCCTGGTCTAGGGACCTAGTGGGAGACGCCTCGAGGTCTGGTCAACCTTGGTGGAGAGACTCAGGACCTTGAGCGCTGGTCAGGACCTTAGTGGGAGACTGCCTCGAGTGATGGTCAGGGCCTTAGTGGGACCGCCTTGAGCCTGAGGCTTGGTGGGAGACTGTCTTTAAGCCTGGTCAGGACCTTGGAGGGAGACTGCCCTCGAGCCTGGTCAGGACCTTGGGGAGACTGCCTCGAGCCTGGTCAGGGCCTTAGTTGGGAGAGTGCCCTGGTCAAGGAACCAGACTGCCTCGACCTGTCCTCAGGACCTTGGTGGGAGGTGGGGGGACTGGCCTCGAGCCTGGAGGCCTGGTGGGAAGACGCCTCGAGCCTTGGGACCTTGGTGGAGACTGCCTCGAGTCTGTCAGGACCTTGGTGGGAGAGACTGCCTTGAGAGCCTGGTCAGGACCTTAGTGGGAGACGTGAGCGCCCTGGTCAGGACCTTGGTGACTGCCGAAGTCGAGCTGGTCAGAACCTTGGTGGTAAGACTGCCTTGAGCCTGGTCAGGACCTTGGTGGAGACTTCGAGTCCTGGTCAGGGTGGGAGACTGCCTTGACCGGTCAGGACCTTGTGGGAGACTGCCCCTTGAGTCTGGTCAGGACTTGGTGGGAGACCTTGGTCTTGCTCAGGACCTTGGTGGAGACTGCCTTGAGCCTGGTCAGGACCTTGGTGGGAGCTCTGCCTTGAGCCTGTCAGGACCTTGGTGGAGACTGCTTCGAGTCTGTCAGGACCTTGGTGGACTGCCTTTGACTCCTTGAGCGAGTCTGGTCAGGACCTTGGTGGGAGACTCCTTTGCTTCGAGTCTGGTCAGGACCTTGGTGGGAGACTGCCTTGAGCCTGGTCAGGACCATCTGCTTGATCCCTGGTCGCAGGACTTGGTGGGAGACTTCGAGTCTGGTCAGGAACTTGGTGGGGTAGACTGCCTTGGCATGGTCAGACCTTGGTGGGAGACTTGCTTCGATCTGGGTCAGAGCCTGGTGGAGACGCCTTGAGCCTGGTGCAGGACCTTGGGAGACCTGTGGTCTGGAGACCTGTGGTGGGAGATATCTGCCTTGAGCCTGTCAGGACCTTGGTGGAATCTGCTTCGATCTGGTCAGGGACCTGGTGGAGACTGCCTTGAGCCTGGGTCTTTGGTGGGACTGCCTGAGCCTAGTCAGTGACCTGGTAGGAGACTGGAGCCTGCCAGGCCTGGTGGGAGACTGCCTGAGCCTTGGTTCAGGACCGGTTGGTGGGAGACTGCTTTGAGCCTGGTTAGGACCTTGGTGGGAGAATCTGCCATTGAGTCTGGTCAGGACCTTGGGAGACTGCCTCGAGCCTGGTCAGGACTTTGGTGGGAGGACCTGCTTGAGCCTCGAGCCTGGAACCTTGGAAACTTGGTGGGAGACTGCCTTGAGTCTGGTCAGGCACCTTTGGAGGAGCTGCTTCGAGCTGTTGGACCTTGGTGGGAGACTGCCTTGAGCCTGGTCAGGACCTTGGTGGGAGGAGACTTGCCTCTGAGTCTTCAGACCTTGGTGGGAGACTGCCTCGAGCCTGGTCAGGACCTTGGTGGGAGACTGCCTCGAGCCTGGTCAGGACCTTGGTGGGAGACTCAGGCCTGCTCGAGTCTGGTCAGGACCTGAGGGAGACTGCTTTGAGCCTGGTTAGGACCTTGGTGGGACTTCGAGTCTGGTCAGGACCTTGGTGGGGATCGAGCCTGGTCAGGACCTTGGTGGAGACTGCCTCGAGACCTGGTCAGACTGCCTTGAGCCTGGTGGGACCTACGTGCCTGAGCCTGGTCAGGACCTTGGTGGGAGACTGCCTCGAGCCTGGTTAGGACCTTGGTGGGAGACCTGCCTCGAGCCTGGTCAGGACCTTGGTGGAGACTGCCTTGGGAGGGAGGGCGATCTGGTCAGGACCGTTGTGGGAGAACTGCTTTGAGCCCTGTTTCTGGTCAGGACCTGGTGGTGGAGACGCTTTTTGAGCCGGTAGCCTTGAGCCTTGGGTGACTGCCCTCGATCTTGGTCAGGACCTTGGGGGAGACTGCTTTGAGCCTGGTTAGGACCTTGTGGGATACTGCCTCAGGTCAAGGACCTTGGTGGGAGACTGCCTCGAGTCTGGTCAGGACCTTGGTGGGAGACTGCCTCGAGCCTGGTCAGGACCTGGGGGGAGACTGTGGGAGACTTTTGAGCCTGGTTCAGACCCTTGGTGGGGACTGAAACTGCCTCGAGTCTGGGTGGACCAGGACGCCTGGACCTTTGGGGGAGACTGGATGCCGGTCAGTGACTGCTTTGAGCCTGGTTTAGGACCTTGGTGGGAGACTGCCTCGAGCCTGGTCAGGGCCTTGGTGGGAGACTCTCGAGCCTGGTTAGGACCTTGGTGGTTAGACTGCCTCGACCTGGTCAGGACCTTGGTGGGAGACTGCTTCGAGCCTGGTTCAGAACCTTGGTGGGAACTGCCTCGATGCCTGGGTCAGGACGCCTGGTGGGAGACTGTGACCTGGGAGAACTGCCTCGAGCCTGGTAGGACCTTGGGAGACTGCCTCGAGCCTGGTCAGGACCCTTGGGGAACTGCCTCGAGCCTGGTCAGGACCTTGGTGGGAGACCTGGCTGGTGTCAGTGACCTTGTGGGAATCCTGCTTTTGAGCCTGGTTAGGACCTGGTGGGAAACTGCCCTCGAGTCTGGTCAGGACCTTGGTGGAGACTGCTTGAGCCTGGTTAGACCTTGGTGGGAGACTGCCTCGATCTTGGTCAGGACCTCGTGGAGACTGCTTTTTGAGCCTGGTTAGGACCTTGGTGTGTGAGACTGCCCTCGAGCCTGGTCAGGACTTGGTGGAGACTGCTTCGAGTCTGGTCAGGACCTCTTGGTGGAGACTGCCTCGAGCTGCGTCAGACCTTGTGGGAGAACTGCCTTGAGCCTGGTTAAGGACCTTTGGTGGAACTGCCTCGAGCGCTGGTCAGGACCTTGGTGGGAGACTGCCTCGAGTCTGGTCAGGACCTTGGTGGGAGACTGCTCGAGCCTGGTCAGGACCTTGGTGGGAGACCTGCTTTGAGCCTGTTAGACTGGTGGGAGACTGCCTCGAGCCTGGTCAGGACATTGGTGGAACTGCTTTGAGCCTGGTTAGGACCTTGGTTGGAGACTTGCCTGCGACCTGGTCAGGACCTTGGTGGGAGACTGCTTTGAGCCTGGTTAGGACCTTGGTGGGAGACTGCCTCGAGCCTGTCAGGACCTTGGTGGGGACTGCTTTGGCCTGGTTAGGACTTTGGTGGGAGACTGCCTTGAAGCCTGGTCAGGACCTTGGTGGGAGACTGCCTCGAGCCTGTCAGGACCTTGGGGGAGACTGCTCGAGCCTGGTCAGGACCTGGAGGGAGACTGCCTCGAGCCTGGTCAGGACCTTGGTGGGAGACTGCCCTCGAGCCTGGGTCAGGACCTTGGTGGGAGATGCCTCGAAGCCTGGTCACGGACCTTGGGAGGGAGACCTGCTTCGAGCCTGGTCAGGACCTTGGTGGGAGACTGGCCTGCGGGAGCCTGTCGGACTTGAGGAGACTGCCTCGAGCCTGGTCAAGGAGGACGTTGGAGTGGAAGACTGCCCTCGAGCCTGGTCAGGACCCTTGGAGGGATACTGCCTTGAAGCCTGGTCAGGAACCTTGAGGGAGACTGCCTCGAGCCTGGTCAAGGCACCTTGTGGGAGACTGCCTCGAGCCTGGTCAGGACCTTGGAGGGAGACTGTCCTCGAGCCTGGTCAGGACCTTGGAAGGGAGACCTGCCTCGAGCCTGGTTCAGGACCTTGGTGGGAGACTGCCTTGAGCCTGGTCAGGACCTTGGAGGGAGACTGCCTCGAGCCTGGTCAGGACCTTGGTGGGAGACTGCCTCGAGCCTGGTCAGGACCTTGGTGGGAACTGCCTCGAGTCCCTGGCCACGGACCTTGGAGGGAGACTGCCTTCGANAAGTAATTTTATACTTTTTAAACTACTCTTCCGGCATTGCAAAAAGCTTTTAGCTTGTTCATTTATATCTATATTTATTTATATGACATTTTCATCATAAAAGTATATATAATTGTAATAGCGACTAAATAATAATACGGTATATTAAAAATTCTGCCGCGTGGTCCGCAACCGGGAAAATCTTCCTTTTGAAATCATTTCTTGCTTAAGGTTCTGGTTTCTGCTCTACAAAGTTCATATTTTCTGTATATTTCAAAAGACTGCGCATAAATTACTTCTGTTGATAAATACAAAACGATGACTTAAAATTGGCAGTGAAACCTTATTTGCTCTTGTTAAAGCTCAGTTTAGTTATCGTCCTTTAAGGGTTTGCGCATGTCCTTTGTGAAATACAGAACAATGAGCTTGCTAGTTGATCACTGTCAGTTATAAAGCATAACTGGAACCTAAAAGAAATGGATTTGTAAGCAACAGAAACATGGCTTCCAAAGGAATCTTCGCCGACCACCTTGGCCTAATATTATTTTGTAGTTATAATCTTATTTAAATGTTTATCGTCTTACCAAATCGGAACCATGTACTGCCTATGAGTACTTAATTTTAATTTAAATAGTCAATCAAATGGACAATTCATTTTGTTTAATAAATTTTGAAAATCCACGGGGTTCTTCATCTATCAGATTCGCTATGCTCATTCCTCCCTATTCGCTCGTCTCAAGAAAATACAATTCGTAAAATTTATGCCTCGAGCCTGGTCAGGACCTTGGTGGGAAGACTGCCCTCGAGCCTGGTTAGGGACTGGTGGGAGACTGCCTTGAGCCTGGTCAGGACCTTGGTGGGAGACTGCCTTGAGCCTGGTCAGGACTTGGTGGGCGACTGCTCGAGCCTGGTCAGACTTGGTGGGAGACTGCCTTGAGCGGTCAGGACCTTGGTGGAACTGCCTCGTGCCTGGGTTATGACCTTGGTGGGAGACTGCCTTGAGCCTGGTCAGGACCTTGGTGGGAGACTGCCTCGAGCTGGTTAGGAACTTGGGGGAGATGCCTCGAGCCTGGTCACGGAACCTTGGTTGGAGACTGGCCTCGACCTGTCAGGACTTGGTGGGACTGCCTCGAGCTGTTAGGACCTTTGGAGGGAGACTGCTGCCTGAGTGATATATTCCACTATAAAGTTGTTGGTTTTTAATATTCTGATATAAGGGAAGCAAGTCCCGAGATCCTGGGGATGGGGGCAGGGAATATAAGTGAAGCAAGTCCGAGGTCCTGGGGATGGGGGCAGGGAATATAAGTGAAGCAAGTCCGAGGTCCTGGGGATGGGGGCGCAAGTCCGAGCCTGGGGGATGGGGGCAGGGAATATAAGTGAAGCAAGTCCGAGATCCTGGGGATGGGGGCAGGGAATCTGATATAGTGAGGCTAAGCTCTGTGGTACCCTGTACCCAATTTTTTAAATTATGATTTTAATTGTTTATTAAAGACTCTGGGAAAATATGTATTATTATTTGTCATATTTGCCAGGGTTGACTTGTAACCTTTCTATCAGGTGTTTTATTTCTGCTGCTGCTACTTAGTAAACACTGTGTAATTTACATTCCACAAGCAAAAACCTGTGTGTCTTAAAACAATAATAATAATAATAATTTTGTCTTTCAGAAGGTGACAGTGATGTGAAACCCATGACATGGAGACTGAAAATGATAGCTCTTATTAAACAAAGGCCACCTTTATACGACAAAAGGTTACCTCTGGCTGAAAGAACGTTTCCCATACGAGCTAAGCTATGGAATGAAGTTTATGAAGGACTCAATGGTAATAAACATTGCGTTGTTAGTATGGCTCAGTTTTAAACACAATGTCTTTACAAGGATGTGTTCATTTAGCACATTTTAGCAAATTTACAGAAGAAAATTATGCATTGAAAATAAGGTATTCATTGCCCCACAGTTCCTCTCAAAGACTTCATGACTTTTTTAGATCAAAATAGAATTTTGCATGATAATTCAGGTCATGCATCTCATCTTAAGATAAGATAAGATAACCGATCTTTCGTGCTCTAAATCTTTTACTAAGTTTTAAGTTATTTTCAATCTAAAATGGACAATTTTTGTTCGAAATGTAGAGGAATCCTCAATGATGAGGAGTGGATAGTTAATTGCGATTTCTGTCGTTTAATTTTTCATGTAGACTGCACCGGAATGGGAGCATCTGAAAAGGCCGTTATCAAGCTG
This sequence comes from Microvelia longipes, assembly GCA_018340805.1. Taxonomy (NCBI): domain Eukaryota; kingdom Metazoa; phylum Arthropoda; class Insecta; order Hemiptera; family Veliidae; genus Microvelia; species Microvelia longipes. The sequence goes on along the minus strand of JACMZG010000030.1, from coordinate 29,006 downwards.
AAATCAGGTCGGTACTTAAATTACATTTGTGACATTTGTAGACAAATTACCTTACCAGGTATGTTTAATGTAATTATGGGATTAAAATCCGATCTTGAAGAGTTGAAAAAACACTTAAAACCAACATTACAAGGCACACAAATCACTGATCTCTCTGACGCTACTTTTGATGAAAATGCCAAGAAGGAGGATAATTCGATCATTTCACTTGATCTAAACTTAAAAACTACAGAAAAAAACAATAAAGTAGACGATGTTTTATATAATAACAAATTTTCGGAAAATGATGAAAACTCGCTGTTATCAGTGAAGCAATTTGATGTTAACGCGCCAAAAGATAACAGTGTTGCCAGTAAACATAAAAGTGACGATAATGGGACTGCAGAGCCCCCCTTAATTGGTACTTCTAATAAAAGAACTCTGAATCAAGAAAATGACGAAACCACTAAAAATGGCGGTTTAAATACTAACAATTCAAAAAACCAAAATACTAAGAAACAAAAATATATTATTGGAACTGGGTCCTCTCAAAATAAAGATGAGGGAGAAAATGAGCTGAAGGGTGTTCCTAAAAAAGGATGGCTTCATTTAAGCAACGCAACTTCTAGAACAACTTGTGAAATTATTATTAATTACATCAAAAAACGACTGCCAGATGCTGATGCTTCCTGTGAATCTTTGAGCAAAAACCAACAATTCCAATCTTTTAAAATAGGAATTGATTTTGAAAATTTAGATCATCTAATGCAACCAACTTTTTGGCCTACAAATATTAAAATTCGTCGTTTTTTATTCAGAAAGACCAGAGGACGTTTCCCAAAGTAGCCAATAAAACATCTAAATCACAGATAAGAAATAATACAAAATTAAGACTTTACTATGTCAATTCTCAATGCCTTCGAAACAAAGTTAATGAAGTAGAGGTGATCCTTAAGCAAGAGAAGATTGACGTTTTATTAGTTGTAGAACATTGGCTTAAGGAAGATGAGATAAAGTCTATATGCATACCAGGCTACACCTTACAATCACATTTCTGTAGAATCCAACATATTCATGGTGGTACTGCGATAAATGTTCGCAATGGTTTAAATGTGATGAATTTGAATTTAAAAGAGGTTAAATCTGAAGAGATTGATTGTGAAGTTTCTGGAATTGAAATTTTAGGCTTTAACACAGTATTTTTGGTCAATTATAGATCCGACAAAGGGTGTAAAACAAAGTATGTAGAATCCATCACAGGAATTCTTGACAAAGTGTGTTCCAGAGGAAAAAGTGTAACGTTAGTTGGCGATTTTAATTTACCCTTTAATTCTCAGAATAAAGATGCTGAAAAAATAGTAAATATTTTCAGAGAGTATGACCTACATATGAAAGTAAATGAACCCACACGTGGTAGGAATTGTTTGGACAATATATTTAGTAATATTAAAGATGGTCTTAAATATGAGATAAAAGGCATGTTAGCTGATCATGCAGATCTCATGATAGAAATAGATACAAAAGCAAATGTAATCCAAAACAGCAAGTATTTCTATGTTAGACAGGTGAACCCACAATCTATGGAAATGTTCATGTCTATGCTGTCTTCTGTCAACTGGGAGGATCTTTTCTTAACTGAAGATATAAATACTCAAGTATCAAATTTCATGAACACTATCAACCTTTTTCACAATCAGTGTTTTCCATTGCTAAGAAAACGATGTGCGGATAAAAAATCTCAAAAGTTACCTTGGTTTAATTCTGAGTTATCGGCGATGAAGGAGAAATTAGGGTTTCTTTTTGATCTTAAACAAGGATATGGCAGTCGTTTTGAATGCCAGTATAAAGATTTAAGAGCTGATTATAGAAAGATGCTTCAGAAACTCAAGCAAGAATATTACATAGAATGTCTTGAAAACTCATCTTATAGAGTCAGCGAAGCCTGGAAGATAATCAACTCTCTGCAGGGAAAAGTAAATCAAAAACAAAGTGACCTTGAGCCTAATGAAATAAATGAGTTTTTCAGTCAAACAGTAAACAAGCTTGCTGAATCTCTAAACTTTAATAAACAAGAAGCTTTAGATGTACTTACTTCAACTACATCCAGAAGTAAATGTTTGCCGAGTCGTTTTGGTTCTGAGGGAATCTCTGGAAAGGATATATTGGAGTTAGTTAGTAAAATGACTAATTCTAATAGTAAAGACGTATATGGAATGTCTAATAATCTTCTAAAGAAAATAGTGTGGATCATCCTTGAACCTCTTACCTTTATAATAAACCGGTGTCTCCGAGATGGTGTGTTTCCTGAAGCTTTTAAGGTCTCTAGAATTGTTCCAGTCTTTAAGAAAGGAGATCCGAGCAAACCAGAAAACTACAGACCAGTGGCGATCATTCCTATTATATCCAAGATTTTAGAGTTGGTAATTAATAAAGAACTACAATTATATTTAGAGAAAAATAATTTATTTACAAAAGGCAGTATGGATATAGGAAAGGTATGTCTACGACACACGCTGTTAAATCAGTTGTTGACTTTGTGGTTGCAGGATTTGAAGATAGAGAAGAAACCTTGCTTGCTTGTTGTGATCTCAGCAAGGCCTTTGATCTTGTCCCTCATCATCTTCTTATCTCAAAGCTGAAACATTACAACATACATGGTTTAGCACTAGATATAATTATTAGTTACCTCAGTAATAGAAAACAATGTGTTGGATTAGATTATAATCAGTCTGAGTACTTACCTGTAAAATACGGAGTGCCGCAGGGTTCACATCTAGGTCCAACCTTATTTCTTGTATCCTGCAATGACCTTCCAGAATACTAGAAAAGAAAGAACTTACTCAAAGAAGTCAAACGCTGCTAAATATGATAAAAAGAAGACACAGGCAAAGAAATCCATCCAGAAAGCCAAGGAGGAAAAGAAGTCCAAAGCACTGATGTATGCTGATGATTCCAATGTATGGTTAAAGGAAAAAGTGAGGAGGCAGCTAAATCTCTGCTGAATGATCAACTGAACCACGCTGAGCACTGGTTTAAAATAAATGCTTTCTCTCAATCCTGAGAAGACACAAATAATAAAGTTCTCTCTGAAAAAGATACACCTGCTGCTGAGATTAAGTTCTTAGGTTCACTATGGGACTCAAAGATGACTGGAAAAGGCATATTGAAATATTAGAAAAGAAATTATCAGCAAGGGTTTTTCTAATATGGTCTCTTAAAAAGTACCTAGATTCATCATCATTGAAATCAGCATACCATGCACTTTTTGAGAGCCATTTATCTTATGGCATTATATTATGGGGTCATGCTTAGTCTACTGAATTGTTCCTTAAGCAAAAGAAGGTAGTGAGGATAATGTCAGGAGCCGCAAGGGATGCTCATTGCAAGCCGTTGTTTAAGCAACTTAATTTATTAACTTTTTATATTTATATATTTATAATTGTTTAAGATTTATTAAATTAAATATAGATCATTATTCTACATTGGAGCATGATTATAATACAAGAAATAGATCTGACTTGTTACTTACTCAGCATCGCTTGAATAAATCCAGGACAGGTCATCAAAATCTTGGATTGTTGTTTTATAACAAATTGGAGGATTTTATTAAAAAATTAGAATACGATGACTTTTGTAAAATTGTAAAATTGTTTCTGATAAATAATCCGTGCTACAGTGTAGAAGAGTACTTTGCCTTGTTTCCCTAATAGTGTGTTATTTTTAAAAATGTGTGTTTGCTAATAATTTATTAAGCTTTGACTGTGATATCATGAGTGATTCTAGTATGTTTTAAACTATTCCTAATTGTTTGTTATGTTCCTGTGTTGTTCTGTTTGTAATTTTTATTTATTTTTAAAACTTAGTTATTTAGTAATAGGGTTGTCTGTGATATGTAGATTTAATGGTTTAGGAATATTTATTGATATTGATATCACTCGTTGATATATTAGTCATAACTTTTTAGAATGAAGTGCCAATGTATTTGTTTTAAATAATGATTTGTAAAAATTTGACGACTGTATACTTTTAAGTCTCTACAATAAAGATTTTATTTATTTATTATTTATTTATCATGGATATCTTTAAAAGATTTGTTGTAGTGGTTAAGGGAAAGATTTTTTGACAAGTTTGCTGTACTAATTTTTGTTATTGGGTATTCTGAATCAATTAAGACTGGTTTTAGCTCAATCGGCCCAATAGTTTAGCCAGAAAAACAACTTTTTTAAACTTGTTTTAAAATGGAATAAGTGTCAAATTTCATATTTTTGGGTTCTAAATCAAATGAAAGTGCTCGTAAAACGTATATAAAGTGCAAGGCACTGGACTATGAAAATATATATTTGCAACATAGAACCGAATCAGAATGAAATTAGTTTAAAATATGTATGATGTTAGAGTCACCCGTGGTGTAGTGGTTAAGGTACGCGGCCAATACACAGAATGAATGGACTTTAGTCATGGGTTCAATCCCAGCACGGGCCTCTAGGATTTTTATGAGAGGGATAAAAATTCTGCGTACCTCGTCCTTCGGAAGGAACGTAAAGCCGGTGGTCTCAAGCTTGTGCGTTGTCAGGTACTCGTTAAAGATCCCTTACCCTAAATGAAACTGGGTATAGGCAAAATTTAGGACCCTCATTGTAGATTCATTATAATACTGTACTGTTTCTGCCTTGTAGTTTAAAGTGAGTGGAGGTTTGGTTTAATAGCGAGGGCACATGTTGTTCCTAGTTTTCACTAGACTATAAGAGTTCAGTGAAAATATGTATGATTGCTTGAATAAAGCATGAGAGGAACCATAGAAGTTCATGGCTCTTCTGTCTAGATTATATGAAATATACCTACACTTGAAATTAAAAGGAGTAGAATACTATCTTAGGGAGCTGGCAAAAAGGGCCCAACAATGTGGCCTATTTGCCTGGTAGTTACTACCACTCCCCCCATATTACTATCACTACTACTACTATGTATGATGTTGTGACCCAAGGTGATCCTGAATGATTAGTCCGTCAGAATGGGAGTTGTATGAGGAATGCATGGAGATCTAGGTGATGATTTCGCCTCACTATCAGTCTTATGTAACATCTGGGCTTTAATAAACAAATTCTCATTTCTCCTTAAATGTATAATAAAGCAAACAAACTGAAAATAAAGTTCTAGATTACCCTCCTAATTTGATTGTACGTTTATTTCAGGGTTGGTTCCGATAGAACTTTTGCCAAAAAGATTTAAAGTTCTCCGAGACAGATATAATAAAGAATTAAAAAGGAGAAGACTTGGGTATCCAATAAGGAAACAGTGGAGTTTGTTTAAATATCTTGATTTCTTGTCCAACACTAAGAAAAAGATGTGAGTCTAATTAAATTATAGCATTCTTTACTTCCTTGGTGCATAAAATAACTAATATTTTTTAAAAAATAAAGCATTGATATTAACAACTTGGACTCCCTAATGACATTTAAAAAAACAATAAAAATTAGCAAAATTTATTGGAAAAAAGTCCCTAATTAGATAGACTTCATGATGGGTGTCAGACCTGGGAGTGCAGTCCCTAACCACAGAGAAAACATTTAGCAAATATATATATATATATATATATATATATATATATATATATATATATATATATATCGCCAAAAAATGCGAATTTCCTTTCAAATTCCATTCAAATTTACAGACAAGTAATAGTGCTTCTGTTCCATATATGAAGCATAAACCTTATCAAGAACTGGATTAGTTCTTTTAAACTTGAAATAGCTTTAAAATATATAGCCTCAATATTTTTGAGTAGAAAGAAACAGTTTTTTTTAAAAAATATTTTCAATATAGACCTAGAGCCCAGGGGTGTTTTGTTAATAAAAAGTGTAATGGTTGAAATCGGTCTCAATTTTTTGTAAATACCTTCCTGAACAAGGATCTGCAATTCTGCCGATTCGTATCAGATGGGTGTCTCTGGCAGAACGCACTTTAGGGTTCAAAGGTTCTGCCTGGGACACCCATCCGATTCGAGTCGGCAGAATTGCAGATCCTTGTTCAGGAAGGTATTTACGAAAAATTGAGACCGGTTCCAGCCATTACACTGTTTGTTAACTTGGGTGGTAAATTTGACCTGTAAAGTGCGTTCTGCCTGAGACACCCATCTGATACGAGTCGGCAGAATTGCAGATCCTTGTTCAGGAAGGTATTTACAAAAAAACACCCCTGGGCTCTTGGTTTAATATATTTGTTTAGTGAAATAAAATGTGAGATATAAAGTTCTACCCTTTTAAAAAATTAGTATTAAGAACTTGAATTTAAATTAAATTAAATAAAATCATGCTTGACAATGGAGCAAAACTCAATGATTTTTTTTAATACTGTGGTCATTTAATAAAACACTAAAGTGTTTTGTTAAAAACATAATTGTGTTTTGTTTAAACACTAATTGTAGTTGGGATTTGTTATGAAACAACAGAGGTACAATCAGCTTGGTCCCCAGTCAGAATTACCAACTTAGTGCCTTAAAAAATTCCTTCGTGTATGGAAAGCCTGTACATGTATTTTACTTTTCCTCATTTACCGTTGTATAGAGGAAAAGTATTGTGTTTGTATTACAAATCTGGAGCCGGAATCCCACCTGAATTATCTGTTTCATGTGTTCTAAGACTTTCTGAATGGTTTTTAATACAGTCTATCGTTTAGTTTAAAAATCTTGACAGGTCAGTTTAGGCACCACTGATTCTTAAAAAAAAATCTCTGCAAGAATGGAGCGGGAAAAACTATGTAAACAAATCAGGTTATTTTACCCGTATTTTCTTGGCGATGTTTTTTTACATTTCGTTTGTGCAGTTTTATTTTAAAATATAATTTTAAGATTAATTTGAAAGTAGTTTTCAAAACAATGTAATTAAAAGAAGAACCAGAAACAAAGTGAACGATTGCCGGGAAGAAGGTTTTTTCCCTACAGCGGTTATCGTGGTAGGGATTTTTTTTTTCTCTTTTTAAGTGAGAGGTTGGCAGCGGCTTCTCTGATTGGTCAATCCTCAAAATAATTATGACCTTGGGGATTTTTAAACTAAAGGATAGACTATAAGTTGACTGTCTTTATGTGTGTGTGTGTGTCTGTTATCATTGTAGCTCCCAGCGTGTTTATGCTAGAAAACATACCAAAGCATAAACTTGGTACTAAAATTAATTTTTACATCTGCCATTCATAAAATAATTGTTTTATGACTTCATTAACTTTCATTAGTGACTCAGCAAATATTTCTGCTATTTATTAAACGTTGAAAAAAGTTGGAATACATTTAAAATTTGGCATGCATGTAATCATATGTAAAACCAACAAATATGGCTAGTTTCATCTCATTATCAGCATTAGTTCTCTTTTTATCAAGTAACACGTATACGTGTTTTAAAAGAATTTAAAAAATCAAAAATTAATCCAATTGAGTTGAAATTTGGTACGAGCCAATTCAATAAATAAGTATTTTAAGTTTTCATTTCAACGTGACTTATACATGTACAGACTTTTTTGGATCTCTTAAGTTAAGCTATATCAGTACCTGGACTCGTAGGAATTAAAAATATGTTTTACTGCCTAAGGGCAAGCACAACGACTCCGATGATGTTCTACGATATTAATTAGATGGTTTCGATATTCTTTGGACGAGTGGAGTGATTCGGATGTCGTATGAGGATGAGCTATGATGAGAACAATTTCTGAGGTACCCTGTAACCCAATTTGTGGAGAATTTTCATTCTTTTATTTTTAATTAATTAAAACCTTACTCGATTTAATTCTTTATTTGTGATAAAATTATTTCAGATGCATCCGTAAATTGAATCTGACAGCAAATGGTGATTACAAAGTAGACGATGATGATGACCATGATGGATTTATTAGGTCAAGTGATAAGGATCCTTCTATTATTGGTCTGAGTAATATTGATGAGGATTATCAAGAGGATTTTGAGTTTAAAAGAAAACTGGTAAAGTTAGTGGGAGAAAGGCCTCCGTTGTATGACTGCAGACTGCCTCGTCAAGTTAGAGTGGCCGAGAACAAAGTCAAACTGTGGCAAGAAGTTTATGAAGCTTTAGGAGGTTAATATTATTATTGTTTTCTAGAACTTGATGTAAGTAAAAATTTCTTGTTGTTGTCAGCAAAAATTAAGATTTGAACAACCTTTATAGTTTCCAAATTACGTAGTCTTTGTATATAGTTATTGTCAACTTTTGATTTGAAGGTAGATTTTACATCCACTGTGGGAATCGTCTTAAAAATGAAGGACATGATAAAAGCACAACGCTCAACAAAATAGAAACTGAAAAGCTGCTTTATAACATTGTCTTTGAGGATGAATATTATAACTATGAGAAGGGATAGTAGGCTTCCCATGTTGAGTTGACATAATTGTGCAACTTATTTTACTTGAAAGGAGCTAGAAGATATCCTGACATTTTGATCCAATATATTCATTTATTATCAGCATCCCTGAGAATGTCACCATAGTGGAAGTGGAATGTCAGAGTCATTTTCTACCTTTATCCCATCATTGGAAAACCTAGACTTTCAAAATAGTTTCATACAACAAAATTTGCTCACTCATTAACACAGACACCTGTATTGAAGTTACCTGTTATGTCAGCCCTTAACTCCTTTACATTGTTTTCAGCAGCAATTGCCAATGAATCTTTCAGTTGAATAGTCTCTTGTCAACGAGTAGAATCAGCAGCAATTGCCAATGAATCTTTCAGTTGAATAGTCTCTTGTCAACGAGTAGAATCAGCAGCAATTGCCAATGAATCTTTCAGTTGAATAGTCTCTTGTCAACGAGTAGAATCAGCAGCAATTGCCAATGAATCTTTCAGTTGAATACTCTCTTGTCAACGAGTAGAATCAGCAGCAATTGCCAATGAATCTTTCAGTTAAATAGTCTCTTGTCAACGGTAGAATCAGCAGCAATTGCCAATGAATCTTTCAGTTAAATAGTCTCTTGTCACAGTTCTTTCAGTGTCAAGGAGTAGAATCAGCAGCAATTGCCAATGAATCTTTCAGTTAAATAGTCTCTTGTCAACAAGTAGAATCAGCAGCAATTGCCAATGAATCTTTCAGTTAAATAGTCTCTTGTCAACAAGTAGAATCAGCAGCAATTGCCAATGAATCTTTCAGTTAAATAGTCTCTTGTCAACAAGTAGAATCAGCAGCAATTGCCAATGAATCTTTCAGTTAAATAGTCTCTTGTCAACGAGTAGAATCAGCAGCAATTGCCAATGAATCTTTCTATGTTCCTAATATCTTCTTTTCGCATGTGCTTAGGGGTTGTGACATAGCCTGGAGACCTTAATTCTTTACATTACGATAGTTAAGTAGAGAGTAGTAGGAGTCCTATCTCCAAGTGATGTTTACTACCCAGTGCCTCCAGAAAAATTCAAGCCCTGAACACCTTCTATGTATTACACCTTTATGTTTAATTCACTTTAGGGTATTAATAAGGCCACAGATATATAGATCAGTTCATATGAACGTAGTCCTTGCTGCTGCCACTATTTTAGCATGGAAAAAGTAAATGGTTACCTACCTTTTATCTATAACTATGTAAGGCTAGTAGTCAAGAAACGGTAAAGTGAAACGTTATGAAACATATTGAATGTTGCTGTAAGTTCTATGCCAGTGTGACTCATGTCTACAATGTCAGTGAAACGTTTACCTGCCATCTGTGTGACTATGCTTGCTTGAGCCTAGTCACTCAGATGGCAGGTAAAAGTTTTTACACTTCAACTATGTAACTATAAAGTATCAAGAAAGCAATGCATAAGAGATGATATAGTGAAAAATAATGAGAACTCTGCAGTGCACCCTGTGCCAATATAACTGCTTGGTTTAAATTCTTCACAAGATGCTGTAAAGTAATTCTGCATATCAAAGCAGTATAAAGCAAAATAGCTTGCAATAAAAAAAAAATTTTGTGTGCATTAATAAGCACTTATATTGCTTGCAAGCAGCTTGCAAAGCATTTTTAAGGGTAAACTTATTCTTGACAGATCGATTGTTGCAGTGTGACTCATGTCTGCAATGTCCGTGAAACGTTTACCTGCCATCTGCGTGACTATGCTTGCTTACGCCTACTCACACAGATGGCAGGTAAAAGTTTTTACACCTCAACTATGTAACTATAAAGTATCAAGAAAGCAATGCATAAGAGATGATATAGTGAAAAATAATGAGAACTCTGCAGTGCACCCTGTGCCAATATAACTGCTTGGTTTAAATTCTTCACAAGATGCTGTTAAGTAATGCTGCATATCAAAGCAGTATAAAGCAAAATAGCTTGCAATAAAAAAAAATTTTTGTGTGCATTAATAACAGCTTGCAAAGCATTTTTAAGGGTAAACTTATTCTTGCCAATTAAGTAGCTTTTCTAAAGTTATCTGATCATTTTGTTTAAAAAGCAACAGAGAGGAAAAGGAAATTGTGGTGTCAGATTAGCACTGCTCGGAAAAGTTATAGCTGTGCATGTCAAAGCAGTGGTCAGTTAATAATCCGTGCCTCTTCTCTTTTACTTGCAAGTTTTACTTAACTTGTCCTCTAAACACGCACAAGAAGGAGAAAGAGTTTGAATTTTCTCCTAATACAAGACATACTGTTAATAATAAACCTCATCTGAGAGTATCAAAGCAAGTTTTCTGTCGTTAGAACCTAGATGTAAGGCTAACTTATATGTTGTACTTTCAAATCTGCGACTATGTTCTAAAAGCCAGTCTAACTTCACCTTGGCTTATTATGCACCCAGAGTAATATATAACCTTTTACCTGTCATTATTGGGAACGCCCTTGTCTGTTTAATGTGAGATGTACCTGTACAAAATATACAATGGATGCAATGAATTTTTCTGAATGATGCAATAATTCTTGTCCTGTTTTAGTTTTCGTAGAGCTACAGTAATATAGAGTGAAAATAAATGTTTTTATTCAATATAATTATTAATAATTATCCAGTATAATTTTAAGCTGTTTACACAGTACAGAGCCTGAAAAACCCTACTTTGTTACGTACAGTATAATATACACTGTCAGTACAGTATAATATACACTGTCAGTACAGTAGTCAGTACAGTATAACACTGTCAGTACAGTATAATGTGTACAGTATAATATACACTACAGTATATATACCTGTCAGTACAGTATAATATACACTGTCAGTACAGTATAATATACACTGTCAGTACAGTATAATATACACTGTCAGTACAGTATAATATACACTGTCAGTACAGTATAATATACACTGTCAGTACAGTATAATATACATGTCATACAGTACACTGTCAGTACAGTATAATATACACTGTCAGTACAGTATAATATACACTGTCAGTACAGTATAATATACACTGTCAGTACAGTATAATATACACTGTCAGTACAGTTGTCAGTACAGTATAATATACACTGTCAGTACAGTATAATATACACTGTCCAGTATAGTCAGTACAGTATAATATACACCTGTCGGCTTTAATAGGTTTTTGAATTCATTAGCCTTCAAAGAGTGGGATTCGTCTCCAGATCTTGAGATTCCACCCCTGGACACATCCTCCTGTTGATGTTCTAATTTTTTTATAATTCAGACAAATTTTAAGTTTGTTTTTCCTTTAAATATAGTTCTTTACTGGCATTATTTTGAGTTAAAATAATGACAAAGCGTTATTTTGCAGGTGTATTACCACTTGTTGATCTACCAAGGAAATTCAAATCTCTAAGAGATCGGTATATGAAAGAAAAGAGAAAAGAATTGGCCGGAGAGCCAAGCTCCAACTGGCCTCTTATGGAGTCCATGGCTTATCTAGACGATCTTACTAATGTCAGGTCTCAAGATGTCAATACTCCTACTCAAACATCAAATGAAACTTCTAATATGTAAGTACATTCCAAATCCTTATATATATATATATATTTTTTTTTTATTTGTTATTATATACGCAAAACCCAGAATAATCTATCCATAATTTTACTTTTAAAGCATTGCTTTAAAAGTGTAACATTAAACCACTATGCCAGGTCAAGTGTAATCTCAAACCCAGGTCAAGTGTAATTCAAACCACTATGCCAGGTCAAGTGTAATCTCAAACCACTATGCCAGGTCAAATCTCAAGCCAGGTGCCAGGTCAAGTGTAATCTCAATGCCAAAGTGTAATCTCAAACCACTGTGCCAGGTCAGTGTAATCTCAAACCACTATGCCAGGTCAAGTGTAATCAAACCACTGTGCCAGGTCAAGTGTAATCTCAAACCTATGCCAGGTCAGTGCAGGTCAAGTGTAATCTCAACCACTATGCCAGGTCAAGTAATCTCAAACACTGTGCCAGGTCAAGTGTAATCTCAAACCACTATGCCAGGTCAAGTGTAATCTCAAACCACTGTGCCGGTCAAGTGTAATCTCAAACCACTATGCCAGGTCAAGTGTAATCTCAAACCACTGTGCCAGGTCAAGTGTAATCTCAAACCACTGTGCCGGGTCAAGTGTAATCTCAAACCACTATGCCAGGTCAAGTGTAATCTCAAACCACTGTGCCGGGTCAAGTGTAATCTCAAGGTCCTCAAACCACATGCCAGGTCAAGTGTAATCTCAAACCACTATGCCAGGTCAAGTGTAATCTCAAACCACTGTGCCAGGTCAAGTGTAATCTCAAACCACTATGCCAGGTCAAGTGTAATCTCAAACCACTGTGCCGGGTCAAGTGTAATCTCAAACCACTATGCCAGGTCAAGTGTAATCTCAAACCACTGTGCCAGGTCAAGTGTAATCTCAAACCACTATGCCAGGTCAAGTGTAATCTCAAACCACTATGCCAGGTCAAGTGTAATCTCAAAGCCAGGTGTGTAATCTCAAACCACTGTGCCAGGTCAAGTGTAATCTCAAACCACTACCAGGTCAAGTGTAATCTCAAACCACTGTGCCGGTCAAGTGTAATCTCAAACCACTATGCCAGGTCAAGTGTAATCTCAAACCACTGTGCCAGGTCAAGTGTAATCTCAAACCACTGTGCCCACTCAAGTGTAATCTCAACCACTGAAGTGTAATCTCAAACCACCTTGCTCAAACCACTGGTCAAGTGTAATCTCAAACCACTATGCCAGGTCAAGTGTAATCTCAAAACCACTTGCCAGGTCAAGCTCAAACCACTAAGTCAAGTGTAATCTCAAACCACTGTGCCGGGTCAAGTGTAATCTCAAACCACTATGCCAGGTCAAGTGTTGTGCTGGTGTAATCTCAAACCACTGTGGTTAATATATTTTTTGTTTAAAGTGAAGTTATTCTTATGCATTAAATGGATTATCTGATAACATATAATAATAATAATAATAATTTCTTTATTTTCACCAAAAATAATATGTACAAAAATATGTTTACAAAAACATGTTTCTTTTATGTTGATAACACAAGATTAATTTTAAAGTTTAATTGTTTTCAACTGTTTTTAATTTGGTGAGAGCCCTCAGTAGATGTAAAGCTCATCTAGAGCGAGGGCTCTGCCTCGAGTTTCTTCTCAATATCTTATATTTCTATTTTTATAGAATTTTATTTGTCCTTTTCCTTATTATTACAATATTCATCTATATATCTATGCATACATACAAAAAATGTAAATGTAAATAAATGAACTAATTACATGCATCAAAAGTTATTATCTTTAATACTAAGAGAAGTTCAGGTAACCAGAGTATAAGATAAGGCCAAGTCACTGACTAAGTATTTTGGCTAAAATGTAATTTAAAGTACATACTTTAAATGACATTTATTTATATGGCTTTATCGTCTTGTAATATGGAGTGTATTGGTTTTTTTCTGAAAATCAAAATTGTCTTTTCTCTTGTAGGCTTGATTTTTGTAACAACTTTGGTCTGAGTGGCTGAGCTTTATGACCTGTATCGTGTTATTTATATAAAAACCATATCTTTGTTAGGTTATCAAATATTTGTGGTTATAACCTAAAAGACTGATTTACCACGTTTATCAGTATTACCTACATTGTTACAGAGAAGAGAGTGGGCAAGCTGAATCTATTCAAACAGAAACTACAGCAGATATAGATATGCTACCGAACAACTCTTCTGCTGGCAGTCAAGTTCTTATGGTTTCCCATGATGCTCAAGGTAAATATAATACGTTTAATATAAACCTATGTATAGGGTTTCTATTAATAGGAAGTTAGACAAAGATAACCTGTCTGGGGAATGTGGACAAAGCAAACCTGTCTAGGGAAGGTGGACAAAGCAAACCTGTCTAGGGAATGTGGACAAAGCAAACCTGTCTAGGGAATGTGGACAAAGCAAACCTGTCTAGGGAATGTGGACAAAGCAAACCTGTCTAGGGAAGGTAGACAAAGCAAACCTGTCTAGGGAAGGTAGACAAAGCAAACCTGTCTAGGGAATGTGGACAAAGCAAACCTGTCTAGGGAATGTGGACAAAGCAAGCCTGTCTAGGGAAAGTAGACAAAGCAAACCTGTCTAGGGAAGGTGGACAAAGCAAACCTGTCTAGGAATGTGGACAAAGCAAACCTGTCTAGGGAAGGTGTCTAGGGACAAAGCAAACCTGTCTAGGGAAGGTGGACAAAGCAAAACCTGTCTAGGGAAGGTGACAAAGCAAACCTGTCTAGGGAAGGTAGACAAAGCAAACCTGTCTAGGGACAAAGCAAACCTGTCTAGGAAGGACAAAGCAAACCTGTCTAGGAAGGTGGACAAAGCAAACCTGTCTGGGGAATGTGGACAAAGCAAGCCTGTCTAGGGAAAGTAGACAAAGCAACCTGTCTAGGGATGTGGACAAAGCAAACCTGTCTAGGAAATGTGGACAAGCAAACCGTCTAGGGAATGTGGACAAAGCAAACCTGTCTAGGGAATGTGGACTGTCTAGGGAATGTGGACAAAGGTCTAGGGAATGTGACAAAGCAAACCAGGGACAAAGCAAACCTGTCTAGGAAGGTAGACAAAGCAAACCTGTCTGGGGCCACCTTGTTTCCATGTTTGATTTTTAAATGTATGTCTTGCATAAATTGATTTGTTAATTTAGATCATGATGATTTAGAGAATGAACCTGAAGCTATGTTGGCAGCATTGAGTGAAAGGGATAATGAATCATCAAAGAAAAACAATTCTCCATCTAGTAAAGGTATTTATGTTTTTTTATGACACTACGGATTCTATGGAAAACTAAATCATAACAAACTTAGGTAGAGTTGGAGAAATTATTCACGTGTTGAGTCCTTTTAGTTAATTAGGTTGGCTACTAAAGTTTTGCATTGGTTTTTGTTTTCATCAACAGAATTAATTTACTTAGGCAATAAACAAAACAGCGGAGCTTCAATCAATCTGTGTTAACTGTAGCAAACCTTGTGTGCCAGTACTGGTCATTAGGAGATGGTTGACTGTTGGAGTTTAACTCATCTTTCTTGTTTGAAGATATACTATATTATAATAGTTATTTATGCACCTAGGAAGTAAAAATTGCTATTATTTCCCTGAACAGTTAGTTGGTTCCTAAGGAGAAAGCTGAGGAAACCAAAGCATTTAACTCCTGAGGCAAGGAAACCAAAGCATTTAACTCTTGAAGCAAAGCCGAGGTATTTAAATGTTTAACTCCTGAGGCAAGGAAACCAAAGCATTTAACTCTTGAGGCAAAGCCGAGGTATTTAAATGTTTAACTGCTGAGGCCTAGCCTCGGGACTAATGACTATTCTCTTCCAAGGTGAAGCTGAGGAAGGTAATTGTGAGGGAAAAATAGCATATTACTTCCAAGGTGCTTACAAGATTTTATCTTTAGGACATTGATGTCATTTGATAACTGTTATACAGGGTGACTTACTTTTAATGGGACAAAATAAAAATCTTGATTCTATGGACCCGGATGAACAAAAAATGTCATGTAAGCATAGGGTCGGTTCTCAATAGTTCTCTAGAAAAATCGATTTATCGAATTATTCGATACTTTACTATCTAATTCTCTAAAACGATCTACATCTTGAAAACTACTAAAGCTAAAGAGATGCGGTTTTCACTATTCTCAAGGACATTAAATTCCCTTTAAAATGGTATACTTTATGTCGCAATCATCACAATCAAACTTTAATTTATTTGCATTTAAAATAAAAATTTTTATTTTGTGGGGCTTGCCTGTATACTTTATCTTTCATTGCGCCCCAGAGAAAAAAATCTAGAGGTGTAAGATCAGGAGATCTCGGAGGCCAGGCTATTGGTCCCTCTCGTCCAATCCAGCGATTGGGATAATTTTCATTTAGCCCCACAAAATCGAGATGACCTGATGCTAAAAGTGCTTGAGTCAAGAGCTGCAATAACTGCAGCACAAATTGAAAAAGCTACACAATCAGTGCTAATAGTACAGTCATTGAAGATGAAACTCGAGCATTACCTCCGATTTGCTTGCCTATCAACCGATTTACCTGAAAATTTGGAATTAGGCTTATCTCACCCTTACCTTCAAAGGTGACATTGGCCCGTAGGGTGCTTTTTATTTTTAAGGGGTGAAAACCACCCCTATATCAAAAAATTCAGATTTAGGCATTTTAACTTGTTAAAACAAAATGTGTGACAATTATTATTATTACTTAACTTGATTATTATATACTGAACCATTTTTCAACCCTTAAATGATTTTACAACCCCCAAATCGGCTTTTAAAAATAGTAATACATTAAAAATAATAATAAAAATTACTTTTTTATAACTGAAAATTATTTAAATGCAGAGTGAATATTGTTTCACGTTCTCCAACATCATTATGATATGTTTTACTCCCTTTCAACCCTTAAAAAACTGTACAATTTTAAAAAACAACCTCTATATTAAAAAAAATATTAAAAATTACTTATGTATGACTGAAAATGATTTTAATATCGTTTCACATTTTCAAGATGAGTATCATAATGTTTAAACTTTTCAACCCTTAAAAACAACCCCTAAGTTTAAAATAATGTTAAAAATTTATTTTCATACCATTATATTTTACATAAAATATTGTCATACAATTTAATTATATAGCACGTGTAATTTTATATTCTAGTACATGAATTTAAATTGTTTAAAGTTTTCAACACCCAAAAACCATCCCTAATTTGCAAAATTAATTTTATGCGATTAATTAAATTAATCGGTTTTGAATGAAAATAATAAATTTATTATATATTATTTATTAAATGCAACATAAAATAACTTTAGTACAAGAATCAATGGATACAACTTTACAAAAATCATAAGTTCATTTTCAGCATCAGAGTCGCTGTCGTGATCTTCTTGGTCAATTGGAGGGTTATTCTCGCAGTTGTCTCCACAGCATATATGTTTTACGTACATATATATACGTATACATACATACAATTTACGTTTATTTCACTCTGCTCTGAAAGTTTTGTGCTCCGAAAATTAAATTTTACCAAATTAAAAAAAAAGCATTTCGTATTTTGACCGTAACTCCTACAATTTTTAAGTTAGCGCAATCTACAAAAACTATTTTTTTGAAGGTAATTAAAAGAGGTACAAAATTGTTTATATTAACATATGGTGTAAAACCCATCGTTTTCAAATGGCGAAGGGTCAAAGGGCTAAAAATAGGTTGTCATTGTACTACCGCGTGCTCTTTGAACAGTCACATCTCCGTCAATTTTTAACTGACAGAAAAAAATAAATAAAAAACCAAAATTTTTGTTACAAAAAATACCTATATTTTTTATCTCTTTAATTTTTTGCGTATCTTTCATTATTTCTTTAAAATATCAAGAAAAAGGCATTTTTTTGAAAAATTTGAAAAAAATTATTTTCTTTAAATCGTAATTTTTTAGAAAATTATGCATTCTAAACCGGCTAAACCACTATGATCCCATTGATATCATCACATTAAAGTAATCTTCTGACGGGATACGATTAATTTTTTATTTGGTGGGAATGGTGCTTACTAAACTCATACATTTTTTGCTTAAAAATTTTAATGTCCCTGGTTTTTATATGACAAATCACCGAATTTGCGTTCAAAAGACTTTTAACAGTGCTCATTTTAAAGGTCTTTTTTCAGGCACTATAAAAAACCTCTCTATAGACATATTCGTAAAATACATCTGTTGCCTGCTAAATGGCTTTGAATACTCCGATATGAGTACGGACAAAAAAAAACCGGATTCGACCTCCAATATCTCGCATACTATTGCACTGAAAGTACTTTTGCAAAAAGGGATTTGTTTGTTTTTTTTATCTACTACAATTTTGTTCCTTATAAAATTATCGCTAAAATGCTTAATTCTTAAGATATTGCCGAAAAATTGTTAAAAAACGCGGGAAAATTCGGAGTTTTCAATCGCTAATAACACGGAAAGTATTGCTTTTATGAAAAAACTTCATACTACATTTTTTTCTTTAAATAAGTCAATTAATCGATTTCTGGTGTTATTTTGACCGAAAAAATTTCCACCCTCGAGATGGGGTGGCAACACCCCCCAGGAAAAAAGCACCCTGTGGGTCAATGTCACCTTTCAAGTTAAGGTTGAGATAAGACTAATTCCAAATTTTCAAGTCATTCCATCGATAGGCAAGCAAATCGGAGGTATTATGCTTCATTGACTGTTCTATAAGAAGATGTAGACGATGTATTAGAGTTGAAGGAGGAAGATTTGAATCTCTCTTATGATTTACATGAAGAATGATTTTTAATTCCCCTTGCAGTAAAAAGTTAATTATTTATTTATTATTTAAGTATGTATAAATATTTACCTATTACTTTGTATTCTTTCAACAAAATTCTTCACGAAATGTTTTTGTTGCATTTGTTTTATTATAAGAGACTTAAATTAAGTTTTTTAAGCTATATGGGAGTGGAGGGAGGGGTTGATTATTTTCTATGATTAACAAAACATAGAATAATTAATAATATAGTTATAACTAATAAAATAAAGTTTATTTTGTAAATCAAATTGAAATAATTTAAATGTAAATGTCTTTGTTTACATAGTGAATAATTTAGAATCTAAGCGACTTACATCAAGTTTTTTAAGAATATCTCGGTTAAAGTTTAAAACAAGCCATAAATTATGTTATATCATTTTAAAGGGTATGGAATGAGGCTGTTTTTAAGATTTTTAGGTTTCAACTATGAGTGAACAAATATCGAAGATTTTGGCATTTAAAATTGTTTACATTTTTAGTACTGATAAAAATTTGTATTTTAAATGCAAATAAATTAAAGTTTAATTGTGATGATTGCGACATAAAGTATACCATTTTAAAGGGAATTTAATGTCCTTGAGAATAGTGAAAACCGCATCTCTTTAGCTTTAGTAGTTTTCAAGATGTAGATCGTTTTAGAGAATTAGATAGTAAAGTATCGAATAATTCGATATATCGATTTTTCTAGAGAACTATTGAGAATCGACCCTATGCTTACATGACATTTTTTGTTCATCCGGGTCCATAGAATCAAGATTTTTATTTTGTCTCATTAAGAGTAAGTCACCCTGTATTATTATTTTCATACTCACTTCTAATTTGACATGGAATGACCTACTCCTAATGTACCGTGTAATATGCGTGGCTTTATTTATATAACTTTTTCTATAATAAACTTTTTTTCATTTTCCAGATAATTTAAATCATTTTTCAAACCAACTAAAGAAGTCAAAGCTTTTAGAATATTATGACAATTGGTCTGAAGATGATTTCTTCGGTGCTTATCTAGTTAAACTAATGAAGAACTTACCTCTGGAAGAAAAATTAAAACTTCATATTGATATAATAAATATGATAAAGCAAAGTATTCACCAGAAAGATATAGAGACTGTTAAAAATCAACTGCTAGATTGAAATTGCTTTTTGTATTGATTAATTTTATCTTCATTATCAGATGAATAGAACAAATCTATTCATTACTTAATACTTAAAAAAATACATCTCAGAGTAGCGAGTACGCAACGCAAAAGTAGTATCCCTTTAAATAGTAGGGGTGTGAATAGTTTGTGTATGGTATTTCAATTTTTTAGTTTATTTTCAATATTTAATATAAAGACAATAAAGATGAGATGTTCCGAATATAATTAAAAGTTGTTTAGATTGTTTTGATTTGTCTGTGTTGTAAATATTGTTATTTAGGTACAGGGTACCTCTGATCTTTACTTAGCTATATCGAATTCACTAAGCTTATCTTGCACAGCGTCTTCAAGTCTTGTCTTTACACTTGTTTAACTCATCCTAAACAGTAAGAACATCTCTTATATTTCCAGCAATCACCGAATCAGGTACTGCTTTCTCTCGGAGTTGCTTAATTAGTGATTCGACAAAAACAGTAAATATATTAGCCAAATTGTAATGGAACTGAACTTTGGCACAATTATTTATTACTCAAAGGGAGACACTTTTGCCTATTTCAACTCACTTGGATTGTTTATTTATTTTTTTTTTTTAAAAATTTACCTTCTCATTTACTATGGTATATGAAAAATTCCTATGGCCATAGGAAAAGTATTGTGTTTGCTAAAAAACAGTGAAAACCTGGATTTCACCTGAACTATCTGATTTTGGTGTTTTTAAGACCTTCTTGGTTTTCACTAAGTTTTCTGTCTGTTAGTGAGTTTGTGTCAGTTATCATTGTAGCTCTCTGTGTGTTTATACTGGAAGGAGTTCAGCTTTCTGAAAAATAATTTTTCTTTGGCGTCATTAACTGGCAATAATGACTCTGCAAAAAATTCATGAAACACGGAAAAATGTTTTTATCAATGTGAAATTTAGCACGCATGTATTTATTGGAATTAGTTAAATTTTGATCATATAACTATATGTTTTGATCAAGTAACTAAACTTTGGTATACGATTTTTTTTAAATTGTTAAAAATAGACAAATAATGGAATTGAGTTGAAATTTGCTGTTTATCTCTTTAGGTCATAAATAAGTAAACTCTGTTTCATTTTAATATGACAAATACATCTGGTATTATTTGAATACAACCAACAAATATACATCAAAAAATATCTGACAAAAATACATGGTTTTTGTTGGATAATAAAAGTTAAATAGCATCAAGCAAGGTCAGTGCCTGGATGGGTGACTGCTGGCAATGAAAGCAATGTATTTGCTGTCTGAGTATGAGTGAAGTGAGCTTGAAGTTGTGAGAACAAGCAAAGTGAATCTTATGTGCTAAGGAAAAGTTCTGATTCTGTGATTTTTCTGGCAAAACAGCTGCCTCACTTCAGTTTTTTTACATTTCCTCATTTATAATGTTGGTATGTAGGAAAAGTATTGTGTTAGCGAGAAAAACTGAAACCATGATGTCGCCAGAATTATTTGTTTCAAGTGTTTTTAAGGCCTCCTGAGTGGTTTTCACAAAGTTGTCTGGGTGTATGTGTGTTTCTGTTATCATCGTAACTCCTAGTGTAAACATTCTTAGAGTTGAAACTTCGTACAAAAATCAGTCTACCCATATAGTTGTGTTATTTGGAAAATATTTTTTAATGACGTTATTAACCTGCAATAATGACTTGGCAAAAATTTTGAAAAATTATATTACGTGGAAAAATGATGCAAATGTATCGAGATTTAGCACACATGTAGCCATGTATAAGACTGACATATGTGCCAAGTTTTATCTCATTATTAGCATTAATTAAATTTTTAAATGATTTATGTACGGGTTTTAAAATATTGCAAAAAATTGGATTACAATCTAATTAAGTTGAAATTTGGTAAAGTATATACCTTGACGTAATAAATAAGTACACTAAGTTTTACTTTAATACGACAGGTATATCTATGATTTTTGTTAGATCATAAAAGTTAAGCAGGATTGAGCATGATCAATGCTTTATGGATGACCGCTGAGAATGAAACGGATGCATTTACTATCTGAGGATGAGGGCAACGAGTCCAAAGACATGCTGCAGTATAAATTTGACACTTGGACCTGACTTAGCTGTTAACCTGATAGGGAAGGTAGGTTCCTGTCACAAACACTATGTCTTGTACCATGAGCTAAAATAATACTATATATAGAAGGAGCACAGGACCGTAAACACAATGTAATTCCACTGATAACACGAAAGCCGGTTGACTGGTGCACTTAAGTAGGGGTACCACCCTAACAACAAAACATTATCTTAAATATGTGTCATAAATATCTATTAATGAAGAAAGATCTTAAAGAACAAATATAAAACACCTGCTGAGTATTTAATAAAACCGATCTTAGATGGCAAAAAAAACTACGAGGACTACTTTTAATATAATTTTAATAAATTTGTTTAACATTAATTTATTTATTTTAATTCGTTAAATATTGTAATGCACCGATATTTATATTAGTATTTTATGAATAATCAATCATTAAAAATTGTATATTGTTAGGGTGGCAGCATTACTTAAGTGCACCAGTGAACCGCCTTTCGTGTTATCAGTAGTGCTCCTTCTATATATATAGTATTATTCTAAGACCATGAGTTTGTTCATATAAATTTACTCTTATCCGTGCAAATTAATATGTAAAAGTTAAATTCTGTAAATTGAATTCATGAGAACCCAGAAATCTAACTAAAATGCATTAATGTTGCCTAGCAGTAAGAAAAAAAAATTAACCAACCTTTTGTCAAAATCTTCTTATTGTTACAAGTTAGGATATTGTTAGCTCTTATAAGTTAGGGCTGGCAACTTAAGGAAATGAGTACAACTAGCTGTGTATTAAATAAAGCTATTTTATTATTTAACTATTAAATATATTAAAATTGTATTATGTAAGTATCATCAATACATTTTAAATCATTATCAAACTATTTTTAATCTTTAATTATTTTTCGAAGAAGTCATATAATTTTTACTATCTTATTTATACATTTTTCATCTTTTTAAACTAACAATTTGGTTTTATATAAGGATTTTATACCTTACATCTTTTCTTTGCTTACTTAATAATTCTTATTACCTCATTTTCTATATTTTAAGTTCTCCAGTAAATATAACTATGGTTTTACTACTGTTAGTCGTTACTTTTTCCATTAAATGGTATTCCAATAAATGTTCCATTCAGCTTATGTTATATTTTTAATATAATTATCATGAGTAATTGAATTTTGCACTTGATAAGGTTGATCTACCAGAGGTCAAACATTGATAAATTTATTTGTATAAATACTACAATCAGTCTAACAAGACACAATTATTATTTGTTTATTTAAATTGTACCTTTGCTGTATTGCTTTTCTAGTATTTATATTAAAAGCAACAAATAAGATTTGTTTAAATTTATTAAGTTTTCGTTTGAAAAAAGAAACCTGAAGTTATCAAATTAATTCCACACTGCCACCCCTGTCCACAAGCTACTGCTTATACAGAGGGTGCTCCTAATTCAATTATGTTATAGAATCGTATAAAAAAAACTGTATTTTTTATATTATTGCTTTTATAAAACTATTTTGTATTGTTTTTTTGGTGATAGATAAATAAATAAAAAAAGTGTAAGTGAGAACACTGCTTGTGAAATGCTATGTACAGTGTTTGTGTACCTGGGTAAGTTGACATAGCAATGGTAAGCTGATGGAGAGTTTTGAATCCTTGATGATTCCATTTGTATTTTTCAGAGTGCAATCACTGGATTGTTTCTCTTGCCAGACTTCTCAAGGCAATGAAACTATACTAACTCTTATACTTGTAACAATAATTGTTGTCGTATTACTCAATATAAAATATCTAAAAAAAGTGTATGTGTAACAATTACAAGGCAATTTCCAAGAAAACAAAACATTAACTATTTTAATTTATAACTATTTTTGCCATTTTCCACAAACCAACCTTAAGATTTGATCATCGTGTCAAAAATTATGTACGATCTTTACGTGTTTACATTGGTTCATACATACTTTTTGCATCATAATTAAAGAATATTTCTTATTTATTTTAGTTCATTTTTTATTAAAATTAAGTTTAATTAAAGAATTTAAGTTTTTTATTTTAATGAATATTTCATTGAAATTATCTTATATAATTTTTTTTAAATATTTTAGTTATTATTTGACTAAAATTGATTTAAATGAAGGGAATTTTATTTTATTTTATACAAATGTAAGGAAATATAAACTTTTATTTCGTTCACAATCTCATAGACAAATCATTATTATAATAGAGGTATCCTTTACCACGTGAGACACTCGACCCCTTTCATTTCTAGTATAATCTAATCAGCAGTGAAAAATGACATCAGGACAACCATCTTTGATTTCAGTTAAACTTAAGGTGGCTGTTGTGAGAATAGTGCGACAAATACACAAATAGTGTGATAAATGTAGTAATCAATTGTTTTATACTTGTAAATATTTTTTGAAGAATATATTTTATCTTGATGCTTGTAAATATTAAATTTATATTTTAGATTATTGTTGTATATTTTTACTATTCCTCGCTTCTCTCTGTAGGATAGAAAAAGGTGTCATGTACTACGAAAAAATCCATATGCTAAATTTCACCTGAATCATCAATCAGTCAAGGTGTTTACCATGCTGTTTCCTTAATGTTTGTTTGATATTATTTCTGTTTGCAACCAATAGGACCTAGAGGTTAGGACCTTGATCAGAAGACAAAATAATATAAAACAAAATTTGGAAAAAATAATAAGTGGGTTTATTTCCATGAAATTAAAAAATGAATAAAATAAACTAATAACTTTAACCTAAAGTCCATCAAAAACAAAAGTTAAGTTCTTTAAATAAATAGGCCTGATTAATAAGGAAGATTAAGAAGTAAAATTTGGAACAATCTCACCAATAAAGTGGGGCCCCAATACTGCCAAGTCACATAAACTGAACACTCCACCAACTGAGTTAATATATTTAACTAAATAAAACTGAATTAAAAAACTGAAAAGAATGTATTAACGTACAACTCAAAGAGTCTAAACTGAACTAAAACTGACAGCCTGTTTTTACACAACTGAACTGCACTATATCATAGTTGGAAGTGAATCATAAGATTGTATTTAAATTATCAAAACAAAGAAAGGCCTATGTAAAAAAAGCAATGGAAAGACTTCTAAAGATAAACAAACTAAATAAGAAGTGAGGTCAACTAATAAAAAATAGCAAAGTCCAAAATAAATAATATCTTTAAACTCTCACTTAGGCCCGTATTCAAAGACATTTCCTAACATTATCCTTGAAGAGAATGTTAGGAGTTAGGAAAACGTCTTTGAATACCGGCCTTAGATTTAACTAATAAAAATAAACAAAACATCTCTTTTACATATAAAATAATTATTAAATTGACCAAATTGTTGTTTGGCTTCAACAATTTCTTAGAGTGTTTTTTAACTCGGTACCAGATTCAACTTTTTTCGGTGTTAAAATGCTGTTTAGGTGTTGTTGTGCTCACAGGAAAATATGTTTAAAATGTCATTAACCAGCAATAATGATTCAGCAGAAATACAGAAAAAATGTGTCATATATATGACCAACAAATGTAAGTCACCAGCTTAGTTTTATCTGATTGTTTACGACTTTCTTTAATTTTTTTTGCAAGTTTTTCAGAAAGTCCGTTAATGTATGTGAATGCTTGGTACCTGTATGGTTGGGGTTGTCTTCAGGTGTTGTAAATAATGTGGATTTTCACTGTTTCTTCTATTATTTAAAACTTGATTAAATTATACATTAGAAATTGGGCACTAATTAGACACCAGGTATTTTTAATTATTTATTGCAATATTTCACTCTTAACACAGAGCTTTATCAAGCAAAACGTCTTAAAAAAGAAAAAGGAAATCAACTTATTACATAATGGAAAATGTTAACATTATTTTCAAATTAATAAGAACTAAAAAAGTCATGCTAAAAAGAGAAAATAAAACTTACAAATTACATATCCATTATCAAGGTAACTTTATCATAAAATTCAAAAAAAGGGAGTCCAATATCCTAAAATAAAAAACAAAATATAAAAAAGGGGGAAAAAATTGAAAAACTCTAACTTAAACTTATGAAACTCAAAAGTTAAGTTAGTTAACTTTACGTCAATTCTTGTTATTATTATTATTTTCTTTAATGAATATTACTTTGAGTACTAAATATCTCTAAGATAACTTGGAAATTTCAGGAAAACGTAAGACCAACAGAAGAAATAATTGATTAATTATTAAAAAGTTTCTTTTCGTGGACTTATAAAAAAATATATAAATATAAAAACAGGTTAATTACACAAAAGTCCTTTATTGTTTAATATATAATAACTAAGCTTTCAACTAAAAATTATTAAGAGTAAGTCTCACTATATTCTGACTAAGCAGATGCAGTGTGTGTGCCCTTTGCCTTTAAATTCCCATTCTCTTTCTTTCCCTCCTTGGCATGGGGATAGCCAGGAGGGGGGGGGGTCCGCCCCCCCTTGGGCAAATTTTCTTTGAAGATTGGAAAAAAAATAATAAGTTGCGACGCTTCTGCTCAGTGGATATATATCGAAAAATTAAGCAAAAATTGGATTGTTGTTTAGTTCAGCACTTAAAGAAACATTAAAAATAACACCCTAATTGAATTTTTTTTAACGACCGTTATTTTAACTTCCTGTTATTTATTTAAAAAAATAATAAAATAAAAAATTAGGAATAGGGTTTAGGGAGCTGTTAAAGCCATAATGTTATGACAGTACATTGGATGAGAATACTAAAAATTAGGGATGGGATATTATGGTTTGTCATTGCTCAAATACCTTATCAAAATTAGGAACTAGGGATTAGAGGACTGTAAAGCTGATATAATTGATGTAAAGAAAAATCTTTTGCAAATGAAATAAAATCTAAATTTGAAGGATATAAATAGTAGGGAAGAATTAAGTAAAATAAATAAAGTTAACTTATTTACTGTCATAATATCATTTGTCATCCCCCCCCCACTTCAGCAAAAGCAATGTGGTGAAGTAGCACTTAAAAACAAGGCTATCAAATTAAGTCATCCTCAGTTTCATAAAAAAAAATTAACTTTATTAAAGAATAATTTTCCAAAAAATATAATTAATCAAATATATAAATAAAAACAGGTTAATTACACAAAAATCCTTTATTGTTTAATATATAATAACTAAGCTTTCGACTAAAAATTAGTCATCATCAGAGTTTAACAAATATAAAATAAAAATACAATTTTACAAACTAATTCATATTGCACCTTGGTATGGTTTGGTAAGCTATGTTTAAAAAAACTGTTACATTGAAGAATTTAAAAAATGTAACAGTTTTTAACGGTTTTTTAAACATAGCTTACCAAACCATACCAAGGTGCAATATGAAGTAGTTTGTAAAATTGTATTTTTATTTTATATTTGTTAAACTCTGATGATGACTAATTTTTAGTCGAAAGCTTAGTTATTATATATTAAACAATAAAGGATTTTTGTGTAATTAACCTGTTTTTATTTATATATTTGATTAATTATATTTTTTGGAAAATTATTCTTTAATAAAGTTAATTTTTTTTTATGAAACTGAGGATGACTTAATTTGATAGCCTTGTTTTTAAGTGCTACTTCACCACATTGCTTTTGCTGAAGTGGGGGGGGGATGACAAATGATATTATGACAGTAAATAAGTTAACTTTATTTATTTTACTTAATTCTTCCCTACTATTTATATCCTTCAAATTTAGATTTTATTTCATTTGCAAAAGATTTTTCTTTACATCAATTATATCAGCTTTACAGTCCTCTAATCCCTAGTTCCTAATTTTGATAAGGTATTTGAGCAATGACAAACCATAATATCCCATCCCTAATTTTTAGTATTCTCATCCAATGTACTGTCATAACATTATGGCTTTAACAGCTCCCTAAACCCTATTCCTAATTTTTTATTTTATTATTTTTTTAAATAAATAACAGGAAGTTAAAATAACGGTCGTTAAAAAAAATTCAATTAGGGTGTTATTTTTAATGTTTCTTTAAGTGCTGAACTAAACAACAATCCAATTTTTGCTTAATTTTTCGATATATATCCACTGAGCAGAAGCGTCGCAACTTATTATTTTTTTTCCAATCTTCAAAGAAAATTTGCCCAAGGGGGGGCGGACCCCCCCCCCTCCTGGCTATCCCCATGCCAAGGAGGGAAAGAAAGAGAATGGGAATTTAAAGGCAAAGGGCACACACACTGCATCTGCTTAGTCAGAATATAGTGAGACTTACTCTTAATAAAATAAGTTTAAGCAGATAAACATCATTACTCTAAAGATGATAAAGTAATTTATAAAATAACTAATTGTTCTTTAACTATTTCACTAGTAAATACAAAATAATTATAAACTAATGATTTTAAAAGTAAGTCTAACTACAGTCCGTAAGCCTCCTCACCACGTCACGGTCAGATGCTTTAAAATAATATCAGTGAAATTTATATTTTTTTTACATTTACTTTGATTATAAATAAAAAATATGTGGAATAGAATAACGAGAGAGCCCTTAAATACTAGTGAGAATTCCCAAAAATCAATGTTTAAAAAGAATAGAGTTTTCTTGATATTTTAACAATGTCTGTTGCCACTCTGTGACTGACGGAAGATTGTCAAATGTAATCATATTTTGTAAACAAACCTGCTGTGTTGTTTTATAAGTGTCCAAAGAAAAGAAAATTTTATGTTTTTGTTATTTTTTTTTACAAATTTCTGTCACACAATTTAACTTTTATTAATGACAGCAACATGACTATAATAAAAAGTTTAATGATAACTTACTGATGAATTAAAAAAAATCTTTTGACTTTATTGTAAAGATTTGAACGTGCGTTGGGAAATGTTGTTGTTACTAGACTTACTTTTCAAAATTATTTATATTTTCACTGATATTATTTCACTGTTTTATTAAAAATAGATAATTTTTTATAAGATCATGTATAAAACATGAAATTGTGTAAAAAATTATCCAGAAATAAATAAACACCTCTGAGGAGGTCCATTCACACCGCGATGATTAAATGGGGACTTTTTTGAAAAAAAGTTTAATCATCGCTTACAATAAAAAGAACAAATAGTTGGTAAATATTTTTTACCAA
>JACMZG010000309.1:17500-20727 GCA_018340805.1 Microvelia longipes | reverse complement strand
GAAAGTAATTTTAATAATCCAGAACATTCCACATACTCGATTTGTTAAAAACGCAATAAATTACGAATTCAACATAAACTCTATGTTTCCATAGAGGTGTACCGAAATACACTATCACCTTAAAGAGGCACTTTCGACAAAATAAACGCCAAAAAGTGAACCCCTCAAAACATTACTATTGAACGTAATGATAAATACAATGCCGACCCTCAGACAGCCGTGGCTAAAGGTTTACCAATAGCCGCCATTTGCGTTCAAATTGTCAATGATCAGAGCGTTGTGCATTTTACATTAATTCACGTATTTTGCTACGTTCTTCATCGACGTGTGAGCCGAGTGATCCATCGCTTAAAGTGGTTATTAATACAGATGCTATTAGGCGATCCATACTCTATTTTGATCAACTCAATAATGAAATCGAGGACCCGTATTGCTTTTGCAATACTATTATAAAATTAAATTATAGACGTTCTCAGGGCTCTCTTTCAATTTTGTAAACATATTTATAGCCAATCCAAGATTTATCGCAACAATTTCGGTATTAACCTACAAAGCATCAGGTAGTCGCGACTCGGACAAATACGTAAACAATCTTTACTGAAATATTTAAGCCTTGCACAATATCTTGATCACGCTTTGATATTGTTTAGATCAGTGCCAGATAATGAATAAATTCAAAATCCGTATTGCATACGCCAATTTAAAGTATGCACTGTACTTGCCACGCAAATATTTCTATTCACACGACATAGGCACCCTGAGAAAGAGTTTAATGCTAAGCCAAGTTGTATCCTGAACCTATTGCAAAATAGAATTGACCCGAAAAATCAATTCACATTTGCTTACAAAAATAGCATTGATGCATCAGTATCATGATACACTAATTTTAGTTACGAGTTAAACTGTTATGAACTAATAATGATCCTTCCGCAGGTTCACCTACGGAAACCTTGTTACGACTTTTACTTCCTCTAAATGATCAAGTTTGAGTGTCTTTTCCCATTCATAGAAATGTTGCCATTTCTTAGACCAGAATCCAACAATCTCACTAAACCATTCAATCGGTAGTAGCGACGGGCGGTGTGTACAAAGGGCAGGGACGTAATCAGCGCAAGCTAGTGACTTGCGCTTACTAGGAATTCTCGTTCATGCGAAATAATTACAATTCGCAATCCCTGATACGACAGTGTTTCACAAGATTGCCCAACTATTTCTAGTAAGGGATACTGTTGGAACTGCCATTGTAGCGCGCGTGCGGCCCCGGACATCTAAGGGCATCACAGACCTGTTATTGCTCTTTTTCATTTAGCTAGACGCTATTTATTCTTCTAAGAAGTGATCATTTACGAGTTAAAATAAATACACTATTTAGCAAGTTAGAGTCTCGTTCGTTATCGGAATTAACCTGACAAATCGCTCCACCAACTAAGAACGGCCATGCACCACCACCACCGAATCAAGAAAGAGCTATCAATCTGTCAATCCTCACAGTGTCCGGACCGGGTGAGATTTCCCGTGTTGAGTCAAATTAAGCCGCAGGCTCCACTCCTGGTGGTGCCCTTCCGTCAATTCCTTTAAGTTTCAGCTTTGCAACCATACTTCCCCCGGAACCCAAAGACTTTGGTTTCCCGGTGACTTCTAGCAAGATGATAAATTATCATCGCTAACTGTCAGTTGGCATAGTTTATGGTCAGAACTAGGACGGTATCTGATCGTCTTCGATCCTCTGACTTTCGTTCTTGATTAATGAAAACATTCTTGGCAAATGCTTTCGCAGTAGATTGTCTGCTGATGGTCTCAGAATTTCACCTCTAGCACCAGCATACATATGCCCCCGGCAGTCTCTTTTAATCATTACTTCAGTTTCGAAAACCAACAAAATAAAACCGAAGTCTTATTTCATTATTCCATGCAACAATATGCAGGCATAAGCCTGCTTTAAGCACTCTAATTTTTTCAAAGTAAACTTGTCGGTTATTGAAAAATCCCAATAAAGTGACTTAACAATATACACGACGGTGAAGGAAGATTCAACACTCGGTCATAGACCTCATAAAGAATCATTTCCTCAATTTCAACTACGAGCTTTTTAACTGCAACAACTTTAATATACGCTTTTGGAGCTGGAATTACCGCGGCTGCTGGCACCAGACTTGCCCTCCAATTGATACTTGATAAAGTATTTAAAATATTCTCATTGCAATTATGAAACCACTAGGGCCCATATTGTTATTTATTGTCACTACCTCACCGAACCGGTATTGGGTAATTTTCGCGCCTGCTGCCTTCCGTGGATGTGGTAGCCGTTTCTCAGGCTCCCTCTCCGGAATCGAACACTGATTCCCCGTTACCCGTTACAACCATGGTAAGCTTTGATCTTACCATCGAAAGTTGATAGGTCAGCCATTTCAAGAGATTCGTCGTCAACACTAAGGTTTGTACGATCAGTGAAGTTATCCAGAGTCATCAAAATTCTGCCTTGCGACAGGTTAGTTTTGATCTAATAAATCCGCCGCTTCGTGAGTCACGGCATTCTTTAAAATATTAGCTCTAGAATTACCACAGTTATCTTGTGGCAAATAGATTATATCTCTTAAATAATAGCTGTTATAATGAGCCATCGCGGTTTCAGTTTATAAAACTGTGTACTTAGACATGCATGGCTTAATCTTTGAGATAAGCATATGACTACTGGCAGGATCAACCAGATATTTATATATATACGACCGCCTAAGCGAGTCATTTCGTTAATATTCAATCGCATAACTGCATATTTAAACACAGCTACATTAGGTCATTCGTTATAATTGCAAAGCAACTATTTCTTTATTCGTTAAACCCTCATAAATGATAGGTAATTAATTGAATTAATCAATTAAATCTGACAAGATACAGGCCTGGACAGAGAAAATGAAATTGCAACTGCTACAATGCTGCTGCTATATTCACCCGGACGAATATGTATAAACGTAAACAATCATAAAGATTATTTAAGGATTATCGCTGCGTTGGCTGTAGGGCTACTAACAAAATATTCTGTACTGATCCACAATTGTATTAACAATTGATAGATTTTATATGAGCCAACAAATAATCAATCAGTATATTTCAACTAATCAACTATAATTAAATAGTCAGCTCACATATATACTGTGGATATATACCTTGGGTAGCATTCCTGAAACCGGCGACTTTAGTATTAATTTATTGTTTCCAAAATATATTTA
>JACMZG010000309.1:0-12500 GCA_018340805.1 Microvelia longipes | reverse complement strand
ATCAATTTCTGTCAATCGCAATCACCAATAAATCATTTAACCGTGTAACCAGCTATAAAACCATTCCCGAAGGAATGATCACCTTCAAAATTACGACAGAAAAAAGACGCTATCGGTCGCAGTACTGTTATACAGAAAGTGCATCAACCGCATATTAAGATCTCGATAAAAGCGATTCCTAGTGGGATTTCGCAAAAATCAAGAAAACACGCAGTTAACTGAATCCCATACAACATCTTCGGCTTCACTCGTTTACCTCTAAGCGATTTCACGTACTATTTAACTCTCTCTTCAAAGTTCTTTTCAACTTTCCCTCACGGTACTTGTTTGCTATCGGACTCACACAAGTATTTAGCCTTAGATGGAGTTTACCACCCAATTTGGACTGCATTCTCAAACAATCCGACTCATAGGAAGCATCAATAATAGTTTCAAACACTCCAACGGGCCTAACACCCTCTATGGACAACATCACAATCAAGTGAATTTGGAGTATCATCTTCAATTAAAAACGCAACCTTTACACCACAATTCCCATATCAAAGATACAGGATTCGGTGCTGGGCTAATTCCCGGTCGTTCGCCACTACTGGGGAAATCCTTGTTAGTTTCTTTTCCTCCGCTTAATGATATGCTTAAGTTCAGCGGGTAATCTCGTCTGATCTGAGGTCGGGTAATAAATCAAATATGCATAATGAATGTTCCTTAAAATAAATTGATTATTTACTCTTACTAACGTATCACTAGAGCACAACTCATAAAGCCGTGGCTCCAGCTAATTAAAACCGAAAGTAATTTTAATAATCCAGAACATTCCACATACTCGATTTGTTAAAAACGCAATAAATTACGAATTCAACATAAACTCTATGTTTCCATAGAGGTGTACCGAAATACACTATCACCTTAAAGAGGCACTTTCGACAAAATAAACGCCAAAAGTGAACCCCTCAAAACATTACTATTGAACGTAATGATAAATACAATGCCGACCCTCAGACAGCCGTGGCTAAAGGTTTACCAATAGCCGCCATTTGCGTTCAAATTGTCAATGATCAGAGCGTTGTGCATTTTACATTAATTCACGTTTTGCTACGTTCTTCATCGACGTGTGAGCCGAGTGATCCATCGCTTAAAGTGGTTATTAATACAGATGCTATTAGGCGATCCATACTCTATTTTGATCAACTCAATAATGAAATCGAGGACCCGTATTGCTTTTGCAATACTATATAAAAATTAAATTATAGACGTTCTCAGGGCTCTCTTTCAATTTTGTAAACATATTTATAGCCAATCCAAGATTTATCGCAACAATTTCGGTATTAACCTACAAAGCATCAGGTAGTCGCGACTCGGACAAATACGTAAACAATCTTTACTGAAATATTTAAGCCTTGCACAATATCTTGATCACGCTTTGATATTGTTTAGATCAGTGCCAGATAATGAATAAATTCAAAATCCGTATTGCATACGCCAATTTAAAGTATGCACTGTACTTGCCACGCAAATATTTCTATTCACACGACATAGGCACCCTGAGAAAGAGTTTAATGCTAAGCCAAGTTGTATCCTGAACCTATTGCAAAATAGAATTGACCCGAAAATCAATTCACATTTGCTTACAACTCAAAATAGCATTGATGCATCAGTATCATGATACACTAATTTTAGTTACGAGTTAAACTGTTATGAACTAATAATGATCCTTCCGCAGGTTCACCTACGGAAACCTTGTTACGACTTTTACTTCCTCTAAATGATCAAGTTTGAGTGTCTTTTCCCATTCATAGAAATGTTGCCATTTCTTAGACCAGAATCCAACAATCTCACTAAACCATTCAATCGGTAGTAGCGACGGGCGGTGTGTACAAAGGGCAGGGACGTAATCAGCGCAAGCTAGTGACTTGCGCTTACTAGGAATTCCTCGTTCATGCGAAATAATTACAATTCGCAATCCCTGATACGACAGTGTTTCACAAGATTGCCCAACTATTTCTAGTAAGGATACTCGTTGGAACTGCCATTGTAGCGCGCGTGCGGCCCCGGACATCTAAGGGCATCACAGACCTGTTATTGCTCTTTTTCATTTAGCTAGACGCTATTTATTCTTCTAAGAAGTGATCATTTACGAGTTAAAATAAATACACTATTTAGCAAGTTAGAGTCTCGTTCGTTATCGGAATTAACCTGACAAATCGCTCCACCAACTAAGAACGGCCATGCACCACCACCCACCGAATCAAGAAAGAGCTATCAATCTGTCAATCCTCACAGTGTCCGGACCGGGTGAGATTTCCCGTGTTGAGTCAAATTAAGCCGCAGGCTCCACTCCTGGTGGTGCCCTTCCGTCAATTCCTTTAAGTTTCAGCTTTGCAACCATACTTCCCCGGAACCCAAAGACTTTGGTTTCCCGGTGACTTCTAGCAAGATGATAAATTATCATCGCTAACTGTCAGTTGGCATAGTTTATGGTCAGAACTAGGACGGTATCTGATCGTCTTCGATCCTCTGACTTTCGTTCTTGATTAATGAAAACATTCTTGGCAAATGCTTTCGCAGTAGATTGTCTGCTGATGGTCTCAGAATTTCACCTCTAGCACCAGCATACATATGCCCCCGGCAGTCTCTTTTAATCATTACTTCAGTTTCGAAAAACCAACAAAATAAAACCGAAGTCTTATTTCATTATTCCATGCAACAATATGCAGGCATAAGCCTGCTTTAAGCACTCTAATTTTTTCAAAGTAAACTTGTCGGTTATTGAAAAATCCCAATAAAGTGACTTAACAATATACACGACGGTGAAGGAAGATTCAACACTCGGTCATAGACCTCATAAAGAATTCATTTCCTCAATTTCAACATACGAGCTTTTTTAACGCAACAACTTTAAATTACGCTTTTTGGAAGTTTGGAAGAGTTACCTTGTCGCGGGTAGCGCTGGGCCCAGACTTTGGGCGTCTTACTCAACCGTGTTATACTTTTAGGTATAACAAGGGGTAATTTTTTTAAGAGGTGATTTCTTCATTAAGTAAGTGTCAATATTTATTGAAAAGCCATCTGATGGAACATCCACAACTTGGAAATCTAATTTGTTAACCATATGGATATTCATTATTTTGAATTGTAGTGATCATGAAATACCGCGACGAACAATATACCAGACGAAGATGATATTGAAGGTTAAATATTTTCAAGCGTCCTTGGCTAGTGCTCTTCTTTTCCGTTGGATGTTCCGTGGTTGCAGGGCCGGTTTCTCAGGCCTCCAGAACCCTACTCCTCAGGTGAGTTATGCGAACACTTCGCAAAAGTTATCCCGTGTACCCGTTACAACCATTGTTTAGCTTTTTGATCTTTACCAAG
The DNA here is from genome assembly GCA_018340805.1 of Microvelia longipes. Lineage (NCBI taxonomy): Eukaryota > Metazoa > Arthropoda > Insecta > Hemiptera > Veliidae > Microvelia > Microvelia longipes. The sequence continues at coordinate 9,131 of JACMZG010000309.1, read as the reverse complement.
TAATTTCGAAGGTAGAAGAAATTTGATGGTTAATCAAGATTACAAGTGGTTCAAACGCACATTCAAGAAATACATTCGTTTTCTCACTGCGAAGATTGTTACAAATGTAACACTTAACAAATTAAGCTGTATGGTGTGTCCAGAACGGATACAGTGGACAAAAGTTTATTCTCCGAAAGTAGCAGTGCGAGAATTTTATTGGCTCCTTTTAGGCGATACAGGATTTAGTTTTTTAATTTTTGACTACTAATAAATTACCGCCGCTTTTCGTGAGTCCGGCGATTCTTCTAATATAATTTATTTCCTTTAGCATGATCAATTAGAATATATACCACTTAGATGTGCTATCTATCTGAGAGGCAAAACGGATAATTAATTCTGATTGTGATAATAGCGATGTGCTCGTAAACAGAGTTGAGTGAATTTTGTAGCGATTTCGACGCAAAAATGTACTACAGTTTTAGTATCTCAAGATCTAGTTTAATTAAATCGTGGCTAAAATCTTGATTATACGTGGCAATTTGGCTAGCTATAAGTCTTGTAAGAGGATAAGCAATTTATGAAACTACTGGATTCTAAGGGCTTTGCCAGATTGATTCAATTCGGCTATATAAATATTGACAGATCCGTCTAAGCGAGTACATATATCCGATATAATATTCAAACTCCGACCTCAAACTGCATATGTGTGTAAACACAGCCTACATTAGGTCATCGTTATAATTTGCGAGCAACTTAGTATCTTATTTCTTGAAACCTTTTAATAAAAATTAATTAGGTACATTTAAATATCGAAATAGAATCTCCAAGATATTACAGTCTTTGAACATGCTTACAGGCAATTGAACAGGAGAATAATTGGATGATTGGTCTACCTTTGACTTAACAATGGTCTGAAGCGATGCTAGTAATCTACCGCGGTATGGTTTTACGGAATAACGATTGGAAACAACAGAGTTAGACCACTCAATATCTAGGTTCAAGTTAAAAGTGATTACTATTTTGGAAGGAAAGTTAAGTAAAATTAGCTGCAAGAATGGTGCGTTTGGACTCGTTTAGGGTTTTTTCAACTAAAAAATATATTTGTAGATGTTTACCTTTTGACCACATAGAATGTTTAATTAAAAAATGTACTAGGGACATCTCATTAGTTGAAGCCAGAAGACAAAGTATAGTGCATTCGAGTATATTGCAACTATTAATCAACTATTTTTAATGTATAAAATTCAAGTCTCCGGCCCACGATACAGTTTAAGTTTTATTTTACTGTGGCATATTATACTTGAGATTAGAAATATTAAGTAGCATTCTGGAATACCGGGTGGACATAAATACTAGTAATATTTTAGTTTAGGTTTTTCCAAATATAATGTATATTTATTTTAGATGATAAACAAACTGTTTTGTACCTTACCTATGGTGTAGCGGAAATAAAATTGTTACTCCTCTCATAGAAAACGAGGGTAATAACTCATAAGAATATTTTGGCGGCATATGCTCTTCACAGGAAAGTTGTTGGATGGTGTACAAAATTTTTAAAATTTTTTTTATCTTTATTACATTTTTGCAATTAAATTTATATATGGAACTTACTTCAGCCAGTTAACTTGGTCTATGGAAAGTTCAGTTGACTACTGATGAAATTTTATAAAAGTGGAGAGATTGGTAACATAATTTTTATTTCAAAGAGTATTAATGGATGTCTTGAGGCGAATGTTATAGCCTACTTTAAAGTCTGATAAGGAATTCTCAGCAATAGTTTAGGACACTGTTGAGATGTATCAGTACAAGATATACACGTGAAAGTGAAGGACATAATCTAATAATCACTTTTTTTGATGTTAATAATTATTAAGAAAATCTCACGATAAACATTAATAATTACTCAATCATGATGCAAGGGTGAAATAAATTAGAACTTGTTCTCACATACGAACAGAACATACGTGATTTAAAACTCTTATATATCCTCGCTAATTTTTACTTACTCATAATGAGCTAAATTTTCAAGTTATGACTCGGAATAGGTTGTCCTCTAAATTTTTGGAATTTGCCGGCTAGATGAGTACATTGTACGAGAATTAACAAATACCTTATAAACGTTGGCTCTACAGTTATAGTATGATGTATGAAGAGGCAGGTAAAAAGTTGGAAAATTAGAGAATTCGGCTTTTAAAGTCTATACCAAAACAGACTTTTATATTGTTTTCGCAAAATTGTTAGTGCAGTAAAGGGTATTGAAGGGGTTTATTGATGCAGCAAGCTGGGGAAGAAAATTAAAAGATTTTCACTTAAGTTTTTTACAATTATTTCTTAATAAAGGAATTAATTTTCTCATTTTAATTTTAAATAAGTGTGTTAGTTAAATATACTGATTTATTCCATAATTTATTATGAAAAGAGCAAGGAAAGGTATGAATCAGCATCCGTGTATCTCGCTTATACTCTATACGTCAAGTCTAAATCCAACTTGTCTCAGATTGGAAATATACGCATATATTAATCTTGAAAATTAATTTAAAGAGTGTAACAATTATTTTTCTCTTAAGATACTTTATATTAATGTGATAATGTGAATATTAATTATTGCAAAAATATTATCTTCTTCTATTTTAAGGTATATATATCTCTCAAAAATTATTTTTATACTAATTACTGGTAGTTATTTCGTGATTGTACTTTATTTTAGGTTCCATCAAGAATTGAAGTAAAATAATTCGATAATAATGTATTGGATAATTTTATTTAATTCTTATATATACATTGTGAGAAAGCAGAATGCATATAATAGAGTCCAAGAAAAAATTATAATTAGATATCGGGTCATCTGGGGGTTATTTGCTTATAGATTTAATTTATATGAGGGAAAAACACAAATAATATATTTAATTGATATTTAAAGTATAACTATTAAAATTCTCATTTATACTGGATTAGTTAAGATTGTCATATATTATATTTGTTATGTAATATATTATTATTTAATGGCCTAAAATTGATTGTGAAAATTTTTGGTGGAAATTTATATTAAATATACTATAGGTTAGTCATCAAATAAATTCAAAATTTTACTTACATTTTTAAAACAATGATATATACAGGAGAAAAAATACACATGAATATATAACACATAATAATTATAGAATTGGGCTAAAAAATGTAATTAAATTTATTCATTTATGTATAGTGAGCATTATTGAGTCATCTTCTATTTATATTGTGTTATTCACACACCATAAATAGTGTTTTTCTATTACAAATAGAAGATTATTGATATTGCATTAATTATTGTGTATATTAGTAATATTGTTTTTATATGACCAAAAAAAATGCCTTTGTAATTCGGATTGCAAAAGAAAAAATTTATGTATTACTATTTATTAAAATTGGCTTAATTTTTCAATTTATTTTTATTATATTCTTTAATTGACCAACAATTTTAAAAAAAATTTGGTGTTTCGATAAAGATATATATTTAAAACATATCATTATTAATTATATAATTCTTAGAATGTGTTCACAGCTATGTGTGTGATTTGAATTCTCAAACGATTTTTAGTTCAAAAAATGATGATTAATTACAATGTTATCTGATTATTTTAATTATTTAGTGTGTTGTTAGTAGAACCACATAATTCACAATATATGGAGTACAAATGTTTAAATTATGTTGAATGTGATATATGTATACGTTGAATTCTCTCTCATGAACATTTATATTGGGGTCAAAAAAGTTCTTTGTACGTTTTAATTCGTTGAACATTGTATTAGGGTGGACAAAAAACTTTATGCTCTCACGGGTGTAAATACGTAGTTGAGTCAAAATGATGGTGGTACTGTGGATAAGATGTGAAAATGATAAATTTGTGTTGGAATTGCGTGTGTATGTTATTGTATAGTTATAATTCTTGTTCGCTTTAATACTATGTCGCTTCTCAAACACTGTGATAAAGTTAAAAATGTCGCACAGCGGAGGTATAATATTTTCTCCACACATATACATCGACTAAAAAAGCAAGAGAAAATTTTCTTGGTCACACTCCCTCTGTGACGTACCATATTTGTCTCATTTAAGAACATAGTTTTTGCAGGTAAATATATGGTCGTAGGTCGCAAACAAACACCATAAAAATTTCCTTTTTAGACGGTTTACAGTATCGTTAAAACCTCTCTTCTTTAAGGTTCTCCCACTGAATTTCCATACAAACGTGGTATCATATTTAATCTCCAGATTAGCATAATAATTAAAAGTACAGGAGTGTAATTTGCATTATCTCAATGCAATCAATGCACTATTAAAACTACAATAGATAAAAATAGCACTCAATATACAATATGTGTAGCTATTAATATACTAAACATCGCTACCTTTTAGCAGACTTATAAAACACTATATAAACAGCACTTATAAACAGCAGACTAAGAAATTGATTCATAAGCTTATTTGTGATTATTCAAAGATAGTATATTTTTATATATTAGCATATCCGGACCGCCTCACAATGAATGAACTCTAAAAGTCAAATGCAGCGCGTTCAAATGTGTGGGGATATAGGCTGTTCAAAATCTCGTCTCAGTATCTTAATACCGCTCGCTATTTTCTGACGCTACCCACTGACGCAGGAACAGTAAGTCCCTCGTTACAGATAGTACGCGAACTTTATAATGCCCACACGTTAATCCATCATATAAATGACATTCTCAAACATCCTTATCTATATTTTATTAGATAGAGGTCCGGAGAATTAAGCTTGTCTCTGGCTAATGCAGCCACATTCACGACTTGCAATTCAGTCAATATAATATATATTTACTTGCCTCTGTTAACGAGTAGAGTGAGTGAGGGAAATTATCATGATGTCTAGCGAGATTTTCAGACTTAGAGGACGTTCTCCTTAGGTCTATCACCTACGGATGTAGCTTTTCGCTTGCCACTTATCCTTTTCGATCAAGCACATCTTTACAGTGATTCGCGAATCTTGCGGGTTTCCATCTTTGCGTACTGCTGAAGCATGGATTGAATTTCACCCGTCATTATCATGGTACACAATAGTATTCATATTATTCAGAGTAATTAGGGTTTGATTAAAATTTCCCGATGTAACCTTCTCACGGACCGGTCTAAAACCCAGCTCACGTTCCCTATTAGTGGGGGGAACAATCAACGCTTGCGAATTCTGTTCCGCCAATGTAGGAAAGCGACATCGAAGATGCAAAAAAGCGACGTCGCTATGAACGACTTGCCGCCAAAGCCAGTTATTCCCTGTGTACGTTTCTGACACCTCTGCTTTAAACTCTAAATTATTCAAAAGGATCGATAGCCGCCTTTCCGGTCTGATTCGTACTGAAAATCAAAATTCAAGAAGAGTTTTCCCCCTTTTAGTAACACCCAGGTTTACTGTCCCATGGTTGAGCTCCCTTGGGAATCTGCGTTACCATTGACAGAATGTACCGCCCCAGTCAAATTCCCCACCGACATGTCCTCAGAACAGTTCGACGGATCCGAAGATATACCATCTTATCTGCGACAAATTATTAACCTAAGATTATTGGCCACTGCATACTGGTAAGTAAAGAAAACAATCAGATAGTTGGTTTTCACTGGCGACTTAGCGTCTCCCACTTATGCATACACCTCTAATGTTTCCCTACAAAGTCGGACTAGAGTCAAGCTCAACAGGGTATTCTTCCCGAGTATATTTTCCAGCCCGTCCTGGCTGTAGTTTCGCTAGATAGAGATAGGGACATTAGGAATCTCGTTAATCCATTCTTGCACGTCACTTAATTAGATGAGAGGCATTTTGGGCTACCTGAAGAGAGAGTCATAATTACTCGCCGTTAACCAGCGCTTAATTGAAATTTTTCACGTTGGAATTCAGGTCACTGGGCGAAATCATGCGTCAAAAGCGTTCACAGCCACGCAATGCTTGTTTAATAGGACAGTCGGAGTTCCTCTAGTCCATGCCAGTTCTAGGTTGAATCGTTTAGTGCACAGCGGACTATTACAATCCCGAAAGACTTAAATATAGACTACCCGCCAGATAATCGAATCAATGTGCCGTAGTCAATCAAACTCAAGTTGCCCTAAGCTCAATCAATACAACCCACTCTCGTTTCAATCGACTTCTTGATAAAAGACCACCATGCCCCGATCCCTGACCAATCCTTTTACGAAGGTACGGATCAATTTGCCGACTTCCTACCTTACATTGTTCTAAGACTATAGGCTGCTCACCTAGGAGACCTCTGCGGATATCGGTACGGATTGATATGAAATTGTATAACTTGCTCCTCAGCTTTTCAAGGCCACAGAGCGCTCGGACATCACGTGAAACGTGAATGTTTTAACATTTACATCCCTTTTCCAGATAACTATTTAGGAATGTTTATGTATACAAAGAAAAGAGAACGCTTCAACACCTGATGAACGTCTCTGAGATCGTTGTTTACCACCTTGTGTTGCCGAAACAACCAAATTTCCTTATTCAAGCAGAATATTAAACCTGTTCCCTTTCGCTTCAAGAGGCAAAATCAATTATAAAACTATTGCTTAATGTCTATCACTTTTTAAATCTGAATTACGATCGCTTAGGACCGACTAACCCATTTCAAATGTGTTGCTGGAACCCTTCTCCACTTCAGTTCTTCAAGGGATCTCACTTATATGTTACTACTTTACCAAGATCTTACCCGTGACCGCTCCACTCTTGACTTACGCCAGTAGCTTCTTTAGCAACACGGCACCTCCTAACAACGATAATCGTTATCGTTATTGTAACTTACGATATCGATCGGTTATAGGGTCCAACGCTTACAGCGCATCCATTTTAGGGGGGTTGATTCGCATGTGAGTTGTTAACACTCCTTAAGGCGGATGGACGACTTCCTGTCCACCGTCTGCGTCATTATCAACAACCCTTTTGTGGGTTCTCATGAACGTTATGTTAGGCACCTTAACCAGATGTTGGTTTATCCCAATCGCCATTCTCTTACCCCCCCCCCCAAAATGGCCACCTAGAATTGTATTCGATGCAATCTTCAAATGAAGAAAGACGCACTTAACCCATTTAAAGTTTGAGAAAAGTTGAGGAATTTCGTCCCAATACTTCTAATCATTGCTTTACCAGGTAAACTACAATAACGAAATAGTACACTATCCTGAGGGAAAACTTCGGAGGAACCAGGCTACTAGGATGGTTCGATTAGTCTTTCGCCCTATATTACTATGTCGACGATCGATTTGACTCAGAACCGCGGCGGTCCATCCCCAGAGTTTCGCTCTGGCTTCAACCATGCACAGCATAGTTTACATCTTTCGGGTCTCTACATGATCGCCTCAACTCCGCCAATGCAAATCTTTAAGAGGGTCCGAGTTGCCACGCAGTGTTGCCACGAGGTCACGTACAGATTTACCGAGGGTAACTACTTAATTACGCGGGGTTTCGTAAGCCCTTTGACTTCGCGATCATAGTTAAACTCCTGGTCCGTGTTTTCAAGACGGGCGATAAGTTAAAACCTACATACACTGGCAACTTTGTTAGCTCAAACATCGATCATGAAACATCACAATCCCAAATATGATTTATTAGTCTATTAAGAATCATCAACATTAAAACAATCATTCGGTCAATCGCAATCACCAAAAATCATTTAACGTTGGAACCAGCTATCAAAACCATTTCCCAGGAATGATCACCTTCAAAATTACACAGAAAAAAAGGACGCTTCGGTCGCAGTACTGTATACAGGAAAGGCATCAACCGCAATTAAAGATTCGAAAAAGCATCTAGTGGGATTCGCAAAATCAAGGAAACACGAGTTAATGAATCCCAAACAACATCTTCGCTTCTCACTCGTTTACCTCTAAGCGATTTCAGTCTAATTTACTCTCTCTTCAAAGTTCTTGTCACTTGCCCTCACGGTATTGTTGCTATTCGGACTCACACAATATTAGCCTTAGATGGAGTTTACCACCCAATTTGGACTGCATTCTCAAACAATCCGACATAGGAAGCACAATAATAGTTTCAAACACTCCAACGGGGCCTAACACCTTATGGACCAACATCACAATCAGTGAATTTGGAGTATCTCTCAATTAAAAACGCAACCTTACACCCAATTCCAATATACAAAGATTACAGGATTCGGTGCTGGGCTAATTCCGGGCGTTCGCACACTGGTAATCCTTGTTAGTTTCTTTTCCTCCGCTAATGATATGCTTAAGTTCAGCGGGTATCTCGGTTCTTGATCTGAGGTCGGGTAATAAAATCAAATATCATATGAATGTCCTTAAAATAAATTGAATTTATCTTACTAACGTATCACTAGAGGCACAACTTCATAAAGCCGTGGCTCCAGCTAATTAAACGAAAGTAATTTTAATTAATCCAGAACATTTCCACATACTCGATTTTGGTTAAAAAGCAATAATTACGAATTGCAACATAAACTCTATGGTTTTCCCATTTAGAGTGTACCGAACACTATCACCTTAAAGAGGCACTTTCACAAAATAAACTCCAAAAGTAGAACCCTCAAAACTTACTATGTTAACGTAATGAATAAATACAATGCGACTCAGACAGCCGTGGCTAAAGGTTTACCAATAGCCCATTTGCGTTCAAATTTCAATGATCAGAGCAGTTGGGCATTTATTACATTAATTCACGTATTTTGCTACGTTCTTCATCGAGTGTTGAGCCGAGTGATCCAATCGGCTTAAGTGTTATAATACAAGATGCTTTGGCATCCATTACTCTATTTTGATCAACTCAATAATGAAATCGAGGACGTATTCTTTTGCAATACTATATAAAATTAAACTATAGCGTTCTCAGAGGCTCTCTTTCAATTTTTAAACATATTTATAGCCAATCCAAGATTATCCGCACACAATTTCGTTATTAACCTACAAAGCATCAGGTAGTTCGCGGATCGGACAAATAGTAAAACAATCTTTACTGAAATATTTAAAGCCTTGCACCAATATCTTGATCACGCGTTGTATTGTTTAGAATCAGTGCCAGAAATGATAAATTCAAAATCAGTATTGCATACGCCAATTTAAAGTATCACCTGTATTGCCCACGCAAATATTTCTATTCAAACGACATAGTCACCCTGGAAGA
>JACMZG010000308.1:0-20944 GCA_018340805.1 Microvelia longipes | reverse complement strand
AAAAAAAGAAATAATCGTATTTTAATAATAATTATTTTTCATTAATGTTGATATATCTTTTAGTCGGACCACCTATTTTAAAATACAAAACTGAACTCAATTTGGACATAAAGTCAAATTATTATTAAACTTTAAATAATAATTTTAAAACAAAAATACATTTCGGATAAAAACAATTTTAATTTAAACTTTCTTCTTTTTCTTAGATTTTTTAAGAAATTTCCTTTAAATTAAGTCTAGTTTGCAAAAAGTATTAAAAATTAAGATCCGAAGTTTGTTTTTGACTATTTAAATCAGAACTTTTTATAGTAATGACTTCGTCATCTGTTAAAAAAGTGTAATAATTTTTTCGCAAAAAGAGTAAAATCAAAATATAAACTTGCTTAGCTTTTTAATTCAACCAAGACTAAAGAAAGGTTATAATTCAGAACTTCCAATATTTCTTTAAAATTATGATTAAAAGCTGTCGTCGCATGTTGTTACGAATAAAATAAGTATAACAGTAGGTGTTCATTTTTACTTTTCCTCATTTATATCGTAGGTATATAGGAAAAGTAATGTTTGAAAAAAAAAATCCGAAACCGGGATGAAACCGGAATTATTCGTTTCATGCGTTTTTAAGGCCTCATGAACTGTTTTTTCAAAGTTGTCTGTCTGTATGTGTGAGTGTGTGTAGTACTGTGTGTGTGTGTGTGTGTCAGTTATCATCGTAGCGCCCAGTGTATTTATGTTAAAGAGTTAACATTTTGTACAAAAAAAAACAGTCCACAAACAGTCTACTGCTGTAGTTGTGCTATTCGATTTTTTTTTTATTTTTACGTCACTAACCCACAATAATGACAGCGAAAATTTCTAAAAATTTTAAAACGCGGAAAAATGATGCGATCGGATTGAGATTTGTGACGCATGTGAATTTGTATAAGTCTAACATATGAGCTAAGTTTCGTCTCATTATCAGCATTAGTTCAATTTTTATTGAATGACTTGTGTACGTTTTTTAAAAAATTGTCAAAAATTGGGAAATGGTTTAATTGAGTCGTGAGTCGTCCAATTAAGATATGAGCCAATTAAACAAGTTTAGTGGAAAAGATTATCTATAGAATTATAAAAAATAGGGAAATAGATAAACATCTATGAGTATATTTTTAATCTATGTTAAAATATATTTACCTACGACATGAGTTGTAAATCAGGTTTTCATACGTAGCGACCTAGTCTCGTAAACATGTTTTACGGCCCTATGGAGGTAAAACACATATTTACGTCCCTAGAAACGTAAATAGAGTGCAGTGGCTATATAGAGCCATCTATGTCGAATAAAAATCAAAGTCACAGAACAAATTCTAATTAATGTTAGGAATGAAAAAGAGAATGTGTACAAACAAATTAAAACCCCTTACCTACAATTGTTATTAACAACCCTTCAAATTGTAACTTCTCATTCCTATCATCATCTACAAATTTAATTAATAGAAAAATATTTCACTTATTATTTAAGTCGTAGGTAAAATTTAATACACGACAGGGATCGAAGAATTTCAGTTCTCGTATTATCCCTCGGCTAGGTCTCGGAAGTCAATTTTAGTTTTCTCCCTCGGCAAAGCCTCGGAAGCTAATTTGTTTACCTCCAAAGGCCTTACGGCCTCAGGTGGTAATGAAGTTTTCACCTGCGGCTTCGCCTTATGTGAAAACTTGGCCTTGAGCTGTAAACTTTCTTCACCCCTTGCCGTGTAAATAACTATATTAAATTGTCCTAATGTCTGGTGGGATTTTATACACTTTTATTGCCCTCCTGTAGGTCAAGTATAGTTGGCTAAATGTTAAAAACATTCTACAAACATGAAATAGTTTTAATAGTGTTGAAGTCGTTTCGATAGCCAGTATATCTAGTATGTAGATAGTTCTTTAAACGTTTGAATCAATAAATTACGTCTGTCGATTAAATTAGTCTATTTAATTACTTTTAAATTTATTTTTTATTTGATTTGTTTAAAATGTAAATTTATTTCTAAAATTACTATATAAAATTTGTATTACTAAAAAACCCTTGATTTAATTTACTTTTTAAATTAAGTTCCCATGGCAGATGAATATAAAGAATTATAAAGAAAACAAAACCATAAAATACACCTGAATAAGAAAAAACTAATTTTTTTAGTTAACCATAAAAGCTATTTTACAGAAAAAAGGAAACCACAGAACGATTTCCTATTTAAAATGAATAAGAAATAATAGGTCAGAAAAGACCCCTCGCGAGACGATAATTTTGCTGAGTTTATTTGAAAAGTTTTGATCATATTTTTTGCCTACTTTAGTTTTAAGGGACTTTCTGCGGAAAAAAGTTTTTTCGTCTAAATGGAGACTGATTTTTATACATTTATGTTTGTTGGTCGTTAAGATTGTGGGATTTTTTTTATATAATCTGAACTTTTCAGGGAGGGGGGAAGAAAAATTTTCTTTTACTATAACTAATTTTACAGGGAAAAAAGGTGACTTTACTTTATTTTTTTTAAAAAAGTTTTTCCGAAAAATGGTAACGACTTTTACCACAGGAAAAATTCAGTAGCCCATATAACTTTCCAACTATGACTTATCTTAAACTTTTTTATCGTAAACTTTTAATTTTAAAAATAGCAACCTCCCACGAAAAAAGTAAAAACCGCTAATTTAAATATAAAGGTTCTTTTGCTAACTAAGCTTTAATTAAGTCTATTTTAAAAGATCATAACTTCAAAGAAATTTAATTAAATCTAGAAAATATTTCTAGGGGGTTTTTCAGTAAGTAGAGTACTTAATTTTCATGTCTACTTGGTTACATATATGGGCTCAAGTTATAAGCTTTTTGTTTTATGGATTTAATTAAATAGGTAATACATATACCTTTATAAATCAATACGTTGCGATGAATGACTAACAAATTCAAAGAAAACTAATAAAGGCAAATAGCAAAAAATTAGCAAAATGATAAATTAAATATTACACAGCAAGAAGTAGGTTTGTTATCGATTATTATTCTACTGCTAATTGCATTGCATTTATACTCAAGAGTTATTTACTCTGTAAGGATTTGTTAACTGTAAAATATATATTCCGACTATTGCAATGCGTAAAAGTTGCAATATATCTTATGTTTATGTTTAGAGATATTAAATAATCAAAAAAAATTTTACTTCTTAAAGTAAAAAAGTTGCGAAGTGGAAGTAATAATGACGTAAGAAACTATATATATATATATATATATAGCTTGCTATATCAATTGGAAGATAATTATTTAACGATGTATTAAAGTGTATAGCTATGATCTCAGCATTGCAATAATCGCTTGATGTATATTATGGTAGTCTAAGTAAATAACAAATTATGAACTTCACTTAAATAGTACAAGTATCAAGGGAGATATAAGCGTAGAAACCGAAATAAAAAAGTGTGGGTAGAAATTTGTTTTATGGGTCACAGAATTAACAGGATTATAAATAAAAAATAAATGATGGAAAAGGCTAGGCCTTTCAATTCCACTTGAGTTGCCAGTTGTGTAATATTCTTAGGGACAAAAGCATCAAAGAATTAACACAAACACTAATAAACATTATCAAATTTCCAGTATTTATTGTGTTATTTTTAAACTGATTCTTTGATGTAATATGAATTCATATACATTAAAAATACCTCTTTAATTAATCACTATGTTGATTTTGTTGTAAATACTTAACAGATAAAATTTGTCGCAGTTTTAATGATGTATTGGTGATTATTAATTTTGTAAAAAGCACCAATCCAACAAATTGGATAGGTTTATTGCGTAAAGAACTACGAATTTCAAAATTCGAGAAGAGTAATATTTACATTGAAATGTGGTTAAATAGTATAAATTTAAAATTAATTTAAAATTAGCCCTCGTTCAACCAGTCAAATCAGCTCCCCTAGCATTACCAGACTCTAGCTAGGCACACCGGTCAGGCTAGTCCAGCACCAAACGATAGAGAACTCTAGCATCCTCGACTTTAGTGTACAGAAACTCATTCATTAGCACTAATCTGAAATTCAAAGCTTCGTAGTGCTAGTAGGAAACGTCTGACTTCGTTCCTAATCACTTTCGTTATTTGTGGCACTGATTAAACATTAAATTAATATAAAACATTACCTTTCCGCACATCATCTCCATCAACCCGTAGAACCTTGACTTTTCGTACGCTGGAGACAACGAAAACTTGTCCTGGAAAAAACATGCACCAGCCCCGCATTTCTGAATTAGCAACCAAGGAAACCACGAAAACCCCTAGCTGAATTCAAGACCTCCCAAGTGTACGGTACACGGGACAACCTCATATTGAGGTTCTCCATCGACAGAATTCGAACCCTCGCCTCAAGGGCGAGTGCTCTTACAATTATTTACTTATTTTATTTAGATGTTTTGTAATATTATTTTTCTAAAAACTAGAAATAAACGAATTTTAAATTAAAAAAAGTCTTTGCTTGTCGGTAGTCACCAGATATGCCATATAGGGATATTATAACTAAAGAGGCCAAATTGATAGCATTTTGAAGCACTGGAAAAGTAACCCAAACAGAACACCTTCGACTATTATTACGATAAAATAAACAGTAAAAAATACAGTAACTTATTTACAACGTTTATAGTAAAAAACAAGAGACAACAATGAGAGGAAAACAGACGACAAAACAAGAAATATAATATTTAGAGCCCCAAAAAGATTTTCAAGCTTCCTAATGTATTTAGTTAGGCTATGCACCATCTTATAATACATCTCTATAAGATATGACGTTATTTACTTAATGAGATTTATTCAAAAGATATAGTTACAGGAAACCTAAAGGCCAACAACTAATAGATTTCAGTTATTCCTAAGAGATTGGCGTAAAAAAACAATAGCTTTATGCAAATTGAAATGCAGAAAAATAAAGGCTTCAATTACTACATAAAACTTATTTTAAACACGACAAACAAACTACTTTTCAAGCGCGAAATAAAATAGTAGCATGGAATAACATAGTAAAGTGTATTTATTTAGGAACTGCTTAGTTAAACTAACTTTTTCTAATATGTACACAGTGTACTTTTACTTGTATTTTATTTTTTTGAAAAGGGTTAGAATAAAAAGTTAACAAATTTAAAAAAAAAGTAATAAGAGAGAGTAAACGTTATTACACAGTATATAAATAAAAACTTTAGAACCAAGGGAAAAGGTCTTAAAGCTCGAAGAAGACCAACCAAGTGCGACCACTCGGATAACCTAAGTTTTGCTTGAGTGTGCTTTTAGTAAAGCTAGCATGTACCTACGTAACTTGCTTGTCCCTTCTCTAAGTCTTGTTTTATTTCTTAAATAAATATTTGATTTAATTTGGTTACACAGTGTGTATACATAATAATTATATTTGCACTGCAGTCCCCCTCGAGGGTAGTGCTTTTACAATTTTATTTTTTAATTTAAATAATTTAAAAAAATACGAAAGTGACATAATTTATTAGTAATAATAATGCAAGTTTAGGAGCTGGGTGGCGGAGTAAAGGCAACCGTAACCCTTTGTTTAGGGTTACCGGTTGCCTTTGCATAATAATAACAAATCATGACTATAATTTATGGCAACAACAATCGTAATAAACGAGGTCGAAAGCTGGGATTTAAACCCCAGGCATCCGCAATGTCAAAGGTCAGCATAAAAATACTATATAAATATTTTAAATTTTGATAGTACCAAGCTTTGCAAAACATGATTAGAAAGTTATAATTATATTGTGTCAACTATATGAATATTAAGTGCGTTTTAAATTTTTGTAATAAAAGCTTAATTAAAAGGGCACTCTTTTACCTGGTTACCCACCAAATAATAGGTAACTAAGGAAAAAAGGAACCATAGGAAAAACTTGTAGTTTGTTACCCAAAAATAAATAAAAAAAAATAAAAAGTACTAATTTATAATCTCAATATGGGACCGTCGAAAAGCACTAGGGCTTTTGTATGGGGGAAAAATGAGGAAAAGAGCAAATAGAAAAAAAGCTACGCACCAAATAAACATTTAATGATGAAAATTCCTAAAAACTGAAAGATATAAAGTAATAATTACAATCTCAATAGGGGACGTCGAAAGCCATGGGGCTTTTGTATGGGGTTAAGAATGGGGAAGAGAGAAAATAGGAAGAATAAAGAGGTGGGTAACTTTGTAAAAGAAGTGCTATTGGGCAATATTGTAGTCTGTTACCCACCAACCAGTGATGTGGGTAACTATGTAAAAGAGTGCTATGGGCAATATTGTAGTCTGTTACCCACCAACCAGTGAAGATGGGTAACTATGTAAAAGAGGTGCTATTGGGCAATATTGAAGTCTGTTACCCACCAACCAGTGAAGGTGGGTAACTATGTAAAGAGGTGCTATGGGCAATATTGTAGTCTGTTGTGAAGGTGGGTAACTATGTAAAAGAGGTGCTATTGGGCAATATTGTAGTCTGTTACCACCAACCAGTGAAGGTGGTAACTATGTAAAAGACGCTATAGGCAATATTGTAGTCTGCTATCCAACCCTCCATCCCCCTCCCCCACCCAAATTTATTTCAAATGACAGAAAAAAATACAAACAGGTACTGTCAACAAATAATAAAAAATGTCAAAGAATTTACATTCTGTTTTAAAACGCTAAACTGGAGTGTCAGGTGTATTAAAATAATAATAAGAATAAGAATAATAAAGAATATGAATATGAGAGATGTGATTAAGCTTACGGAACGGCACAGCGAGTGGGAGTTTTACGGATGGTTGCAAGGTAAGATAAATTTTACCTAATATATTTCAATAAATTGGTTTATTCCTTTATGTTTAAAGAACGTAATGTCAAGATGGAAAGATTGTTTAAAACATATGTATTGCAGGGCTTGGAATTTTAAAAACTAAAAGACTGTGCAGTGAGTGTGGGAAAAATATGATGTTATGGGGACCCCAAGAAGGCAAACATTATGGGATTTGGAGGTGTAGAAAGAAAAATTGCAGGAAATCGGCAGGTGCTTTAACTGGCACATTTTTTGAAAATGCTAAAGTTACTTTAAAAGAAGCATTTATGCTGAGTTATTTCTGGTGTCGTGGTGGAATGAGATATGAGGACATCCAACATGAAATAAGGTGGACCAACGGCACCACAAATTTCTGCACCTCCAAATCGCATAATTTCTATCTTCTTGGGGTCCCCTTAACATAATATTTTTCCCACACTCACTGCACAGTCTTTCAGTTTTTAAAATTCCAAGCCCTGCAATACATAGGTTTTAAACAATCTTTCCATCTTGACATTACGTTTTTTAAACATAAAAGAATAAACCAATTTATTGAATTATAAGGACAGATTGTTATTGTTTTTTTTTTTCATAACATAAAATAGGCTGCAAATACAAAATGTTTTATTTAACTCATTTTCCCTAACCAACACTCCAAAATACGTTATTTTTAAGTGATTTTAGGGGTGGGTAACTAGGTAAAAGAGTACCATTAGCTATCTCCGTTAGCAATCTCCGTCTCGATTCGATGTTTCTTTTTTTAACAGCTTATTAAAAATACACGTACTATCATTTGATAAAACTTTAACTAATGCTGATGATGGAATTAAATTTGGCCCATTTGTTGGTTTTAAATTGGACAAAACTCTTCTCCAAATAAATAGGTTTTTTAATGATTTTTGCTTGATCATTAATGAAAGTCAATGGCAACATAAAACATTACTTTCCGGAAAACACAACCCAAAGATTGATTTTTGTAATAAGTTTCAACTTTCTTGCTTAAACACACTGGGCGTTGTGATGATAACAGACAACAACACATATAAATACAGACAGCTTAGTAAAAACCACTCAGGAGGTCTCAAAACACCTGTAAGTAATAACATTTTAAATTTTGATTTCAGTGCCAACGCATAACTTTTCTACATGTCAACCGTACAAAAGAGAAAAATTAAAAATAGTTGGGCAGTTTGGAAATGAAATAATGTTATGATTAAAATTACTTTAATGTAAGAGGTTTCCTTTATCTGAGCAGAAGGACACACATTCAAACAGGCTTAATTGAAATATATAAATAATACAGGGTGACTTACTCTTAATGGGACAAAATAAAAATCTCGATTCTATGGACCAGGATGAACAAAAAATGTCATGTAAGCATAGGGTCGATTCTCAATAGTTCTCTAGAAAAATCGATATATCGAATTATTCGATACTTTACTATCTAATTCTCGAAAACGATCTACAACTTGAAAACTACTAAAGCTAAAGAGATGCGGTTTTCACTATTTTCAAGGACATTAAATTCCCTTTAAAATGGTATACTTTATGTCGCAATCATCACAATTAAACTTTAATTTATTTGCATTTAAAATAAAAATTTTTATTAGTACGAAAAATGTAAAAAAATTTAAATGCCAAAATCTTTGATATTTGTTCACTCATAGTTGAAACCTAAAAATCTTAAAAACAGCCTCATTCCATACCCTTTAAAATGATATAACATAATCTATAGCTTGTTTTTAACTTTAACCGAGATATTCTTAAAAAACTTCATGTAAGTCGCTTAGATTCTAAATTATTCACTATGTAAACAAAGACATTTACATTTAAATTATTTCAATTTGACTTACAAAATAAACTTTATTTTATTAGTTATAACTATATTATTAATTATTCTATGTTTTGTTAATCATAGAAAATAATCAACCTCCTCCCTCCACTCCCATATAGCTTAAAAAACTTAATTTAAGTCTCTTATAATAAAACAAATGAAACAAAAACATTTCTAGAAGAATTTTGTTGAAAGAAAACAAAGTAATACGTATATTTATACAGAATTAAATAATAAATAAGTAATTAACTTTTTACTGCAAGGGGAATTAAAAATCATTCTTCATGTAAATCATAAGAGAGATTCAAATCTTCCTCCTTTAACTCTAATACATAGTCTACATCTTCTTAACACTGATTGTGTAGCTTTTTCAATTTGTGCTGCAGTTATTGCAGCGCTTGACTCATGCACTTTTAGCATCAGGTAATCTCATTTTGTGGGGCTGAATGAAAATTATCCCAATCGCTGGATTGGACGAGAGGGACCAAATAGCCTGGCCTCCGAGATCTCCTGATCTTACACCTCTAGATTTTTTTTTTCAGGGGCGCAATGAAAGATGAAGTATACAGGCAAGCCCCACAAAATAGAGATGACCTGATGCTAAAAGTGCATGAGTCAAGCGCTGCAATAACTGCAGCACAAATTGAAAAAGCTACACAATCAGTGTTAAGAAGATGTAGACTATGTATTAGAGTTGAAGGAGGAAGATTTGAATCTCTCTTATGATTTACATGAAGAATGATTTTTAATTCCCCTTGCAGTAAAAAGTTAATTACTTATTTATTATTTAATTCTGTATAAATATACGTATTACTTTGTATTCTTTCAACAAAATTCTTCTAGAAATGTTTTTGTTGCATTTGTTTTATTATAAGAGACTTAAATTAAGTTTTTTAAGCTATATGGGAGTGGAGGGAGGAGGTTGATTATTTTCTATGATTAACAAAACATAGAATAATTAATAATATAGTTATAACTAATAAAATAAAGTTTATTTTGTAAGTCAAATTGAAATAATTTAAATGTAAATGTCTTTGTTTACATAGTGAATAATTTAGAATCTAAGCGACTTACATGAAGTT
Source organism: Microvelia longipes (assembly GCA_018340805.1). Lineage (NCBI taxonomy): Eukaryota > Metazoa > Arthropoda > Insecta > Hemiptera > Veliidae > Microvelia > Microvelia longipes. Next base: position 11,247 of record JACMZG010000308.1, on the reverse strand, counting down.
TTTTAAGAATATCTCGGTTAAAGTTAAAAACAAGCTATAGATTATGTTATATCATTTTAAAGGGTATGGAATGAGGCTGTTTTTAAGATTTTTAGGTTTCAACTATGAGTGAACAAATATCAAAGATTTTGGCATTTAAATTTTTTTACATTTTTCGTACTAATAAAAATTTTTATTTTAAATGCAAATAAATTAAAGTTTAATTGTGATGATTGCGACATAAAGTATACCATTTTAAAGGGAATTTAATGTCCTTGAAAATAGTGAAAACCGCATCTCTTTAGCTTTAGTAGTTTTCAAGTTGTAGATCGTTTTCGAGAATTAGATAGTAAAGTATCGAATAATTCGATATATCGATTTTTCTAGAGAACTATTGAGAATCGACCCTATGCTTACATGACATTTTTTGTTCATCCTGGTCCATAGAATCGAGATTTTTATTTTGTCCCATTAAGAGTAAGTCACCCTGTATAATATGTAAATTGGCAAGCGAATCTTCCCTCTACAAAAGTGGAGACACGCTTAAAAATGGAACCTAAATACAAAAGAATCTACAGCTTCATCTAATGATGTTATTATGAGAGCTGTATTGTAGTTTTTCTACTAGGCCAAATTTAACAAATGAATTTTGTGTGAAATGAAGTAAAAATGGCACAGAAAACAGAATGAGGAGGATAATAAAACACCAGCCGTCATTAATAACCCGTATAAAAACTTTTTTTAACACGTCAGCACTATATCTTATCTTAATCATAGATATTTATGGACGTAAACTTTAATCTACACTAACATTAGCGAAGATTCATTTCAGTCTACACGAGTGTAAATCTAGTGAAGAACGTAGACGTAGAGGGTGGCCTTTGTCTCACTTTTTTACTCTAAACTTATAACTACTTATTTGACCTTTACTCCAAAAGAACCTGACGAAAAATAACTTTCTCACATAGAGTTTTAGAATAAAAAACTTATGAAAGGCAATAAAATAAAGTTGTATATAAACTTTTCTTACCCTTTATTAAACTAAATATAAAAGAAGAACTATAAAAAATTGCTGAAAGGTTTAATATTTACAATATTTAACAGGCATAAGACGTAGAGGCCGACCTACAACACTACGATGAATGGACAGAGTACAAAAAGACACTTTCAGATGTAGTAAACATATCTGTTAATGGCTGGGTAGATAGAGATATTGTTACTAGTGGAGCTCTATTGGTTGAATTTTGAAACATCAAAAATGAAGCCTGCCCAACTTCGATTATCAATATAATCAAATAAGCAGAACAAAACTACAGTAACTTAGAAGTAGAACTACAGTAGTTAGAACTACAGTAACTTAGTATATTAGAACGTTTAAAAAACAAACAAAACACAGCACTATATCAGGCTTAAAATTTAATTCTAAGCTCTAAAATAGTTATAATAAAATTATTTGGAAAATTGAACTAGGATTATTTAGTCAAAATCCAGATTTCGGATTTTTAGTGCTAAACATTACGTTTCTTATATACCTAAGGTATAAATAAGGAAAAGAAAGAACAAAAGCGAGCATTACTTGGAAAAAAAACACAAGCTATCCAGAATACTTCCAAGAAGTATTTCAATTCTTATGTCTAAAAATTTATTGAATAAAACAATTTTTGTTTTAGGTGGTCTCAGTCAAACGTTTAAATGAAAAAAATCGGAAACAAAGAACAGTGGAAATTTTGGTCCCCGTATCGAATTCGCTGCGCTCAGCCTCACTAATAGAGTATTTGCACAATTTTTTTTATTGCATTAGCTTTAAGTACGTCATATAAAAGAACACCAGTACGTCATATAAAAGAACACCCTGTAAAATATTAGAAATAAAAAAGTGATATACTTTTGATGATACAGCGAAAAAAATAAAAAAATATTTAAAAATATTCTTTTGGCGGAAAAACGGTTTAGACTGCTTGCGTGACGCCAGGCGTAAGAATACCGCCGTGTAGTACAATATTCACTAGAACAACATTCATAACAGTATATTCTATACTGTAACAGGATGATACGACAGCTGTAGTTATACGCTCCTTAGGCATTGTATTGCCTGGAACACGGCATTGTTTTGCTTCAGTCTTCTTTACATTCTATTGAACTGTAAGCAACTGTTGACCTTACGATATTTTAACTAAAACTCCCATCTGTACCTTAAACGACCCAACCTTTAGAACGGTCTCTCTCTTCTATAAATGCTAATTTCGACTATTAAAATTAAATTAAATATAGCTTAATATATTCTTTTAAAACACATTTAATCATTTTATGAGCAAATAATTTGTTTTGGAAAAATGCAAATACTCTATTCGAATTTCTTTCGTTCCTCCTCAGAATCTGTAAACCACACAATTAATCTATATTGCAGAGCGGGAGGACTCGTCCTTAGACAGTAAATCTAACCATGTACTTTCAGCGGTCACCCTCAATACAGACCTCGCATGATTCTAACATGCATACATAAGTCAGACCAACTAATTATTCGACTGAAACTTCAAACATTAGAACACTAGAACAATTAGTTTGTATTTAGTATTCAACAAGTTCATTGCCCAAAAATGACCCCAACGTATATTTTTATATTAACAAAATAACCAAAACGTTAAGTTTACCACATTAACATTATTCATTCTAAGTCAACTACTAATTGCGACTGGATTAAAAATTAAAACATATAGCTTAAATATTTTTATATGAAAAATTGTTATGAGAAAAATAATAATAATTTATCTTTAATAAAACGAGACTCCTTTTAGTATTTGGTTTATAAAATAATTTGTTATAAAAAGTGTCCAAATCCTATTGAATCTTAATATAAATACAGGAGTCAAATTAAATAATTTATTAAAAACGCAATTAATAAAATAAATTGAATAAAATAAGAGATTATCTTATTTTGTTTTCCGAGATTAATAATCCTATTAGTCTGGTTTAAACCTAGAGTCATTATTTTTACGTTTCTTTTCATATCTGCGCTCTTTTAGGTAAATTATAGTGGAAATAATATAATTTAAAACATGAAATTTGATAAAAAGCCTTGTTAAAAAAACCATTAATATGAAGTAAAAAGGAAAATAAAAACAGACTTTTAAAGACTACAATAAAAGTTCTTCAAATCGCTTCTAGAAAAAATAGACGGTATACGTTTTAAATTTGGACTGTATTTGTTTTAGTACAGCACTAAGCTATTAGCTAGGCGCGACATTTCATATAACGTAACCTGGGATGCGAACATGGAATTTTCTTGTATGCTGTGAGGTGCTGCAATCTGGAGTCCGAAGTTGTAAGGAAAAGTCCCTACTAGGTAGTCTGTACCCGATTTTTTATTTTTCCTACCACTGTAGGTAGGTATATAGGAATCGTTTTGTATCCACTTTAAACATTCAAAACCGAGATTTCAACATTTAATCGTTTCGAGAATTTTAGTGCCCGGAATGGGAACAATGGGTGTCGAGAGTCTTTACCATACTACATGTGTGTCATTGTTTGTTTGTGTGTCCGTGTCACGAATAACTTCATTAGTGCTCACGCTAGAGAGTTGAAACTTAGCATAAAGACCAGAATTAATATCTAGTATAGTGGTGGATCAAAGATCATAGGTTTTTAGACCACGTTAATCTATTTTGCCAAATAATCAAAAATGTTAAAAATTCATGATAAATCGAAAACTTTATCCACAATGATCCACACAGTTAAAATTTGACACAAATCTATCTTAAGTGACAAATAGATTAATCATATTTTATATTTATAGCAGCCGCTATTTTGATAACATTGTCTTTTGAATTTTGAAACTTAAACAAACTACTTCCCAACGTTGAACTGAATCAACACATGACATTTAGGACACGATGAACATAAAGATGCCCCAATACAAATAATATCCATACTTAAATACGGTAATGTGTATGGTGGATAATACTCTCATAAAAGCGTGAAAGCTTCGTAGCTGTAACTAAACCTTTTTATCCTATTTTTGTTTTGCGGGATTTAGATTTAAAAAAAACACCGTTCTACTTCTTAATTATGATGCAAATTACAAAGAGGTAGAAGCATAGAGTTTATTAGAGAAAGAGAGGTTTATAAAAGCAAACATTGCCTTCCTTTTTATACAATTATCTTAGTGTTGATCCTCCTCTAATTAGTTAAGACTCTATGCTTTCAAAATCTTATCCTAGACTTCTAATACAAAGTTAAAATGTTGCAGGGTTATAATAGAAGACAAAAAGAAGATAGAGTGGTGATGGTGAGAATGGTGATGCATTTTAATACAATCACATTAATGACATACATCTTCCCAACACTTCCATACCTTATTCAACCAACACTAATAAACCTCTGAGATCGATAGATGTGATAAATTACAGTCTCTACTAGAACTTAAAGAATCTGGTAAAGCAATTAAGAAAATAAGTACTTTAAGTTTTAGCAAATATTCAAAATATCGCTATTGCGCCTTCTTCAGACTACTTCAGGCAGGAGGGGTTATTTAGGGCTAACTATCATACAAGAGTACCAGACATCGCACAAGTTCTGAACTAAAGGCTTACTGTATGTTCCGAAAATATGACATCATAAACCTTTTTATACATATCTGAAAACTTATTTAGTTCTGGTATGAAGAGCAATTCGCAATAAAAACATGAGAGTTTTTGGAGGGGCTTTTATTACTTCTTGTATATTTACTTTAAAATCCTTGTGTTATTTCTCCTTTTTAACTCTTACCCAAATAAAACCCCTATAAATTTTCGTTTTGATGATCTCTACTAGGTAACGGTAATAGTAAAGATTTATAATGCACTTTCCTCTATTTCATAATTATTTTTAGCATATTTTGAAAGAAAAAATAGCTTATGAGATTAAGGTCATGGAGTGGGGGAGGTAGATTTTTTAAAAAGGGGGGATTTCCTGATAAAAAAAAAAATATATATATATATATATATATATATAATATTATATATATATATATATATATATATATTTATAATATTATAAAACATTTTATCACCTTTAAAAATATCTTTTCATATTTTGCACACTGAAAACTGAAATTTGCTGATAATAAAATTATCAGCATTCGAAATCACAAGAAGGGCTTCACTCTGGGTAGGAAAACTATGTTTTTTCTTTACAATTTAAGGTATATTTTTAGAAATATTTGGTTTGAAGTAGTTTAAAATGAGTCACACTTTTTCAGGTCCAGCTCTTGGACTAATAGCTATAGGTGAAAATAGCCTTGAAATGTTTCGTGAAAAGAGAATTCTGCGCAAGTTATCGAAGACTTGTTGGAGCACTCTTGGTCCCCCAGATCTCTACATTACATTATTTAAATTTATATCTTAATAAGAATTACCTTAATATCTTTAATAGCCGATAAATTCTTCATTGAAGTGCTATTCAAATGTACAACACACTCGGAAACGAAACATACTAACGATAATATCAGCTATCGAAACACTAATTATGCGATATCTTCTTGAGTTTTAAATCTTGAGATTTTACTTCTTTTTTACTAATACGTTAATAAAAAACTAATAATAATGAAAATAAATTAATGAAACATCTACAGACCTGAAGTTTCAGGAAGAAACAAGATAAAACTAGAAACGTACAGAGAGATAACCATGACTGTTGAAAAAGAAAAACACGTGATTTAAAAGAAATAAAAGAAAATCAGTCTGGCCAACTTAAGAATAGCTAATATTTCCCGACGATAATAATAAATCTAATTTAAGAACTCTGATTCAGTTTCCTTTATAATATTACAATATAAAAAATAAAGTATTTTTATACTACAGGGGTATTTTATAATAAACATTATAGTTTATAAATTAAAACAATAGATTGTAAAGTATAGTTTTAATGATGCTGCGTCACAATCTTAAGAGACCAGATTATAAATTATGTTGAGGTATTGTAAAATGAGTTTTTATTTTTGCGTGAAGATATTTTTCTCAAAGCAAGTATCTTATTTACCAAAGTAGCAAAGTTTGATTTTAATGCTGCGGAAATATACTTTTTGAAAACAAATAAATTATAAAATGTTCAATTTTACTGCTGCTGAAATAAATACTGGCATTTGGAACCGCGACGGGGCCTCGGCCCACATTGATCTTGTTTTAGCGAATCCTTTGGAAATTCGGCTAATGGGATAGCGTCATGGCGGAATTCGAACCTCGGACCACGACACAAATCCGTTTCAGAGGTCCCTAATGACGAAAAAATACGTTTCGCGGGACTTATATATATATATATATATATATATATAATATATATATTTAATATATATATATATATATATTATATATAATATATATATATAAATATATATATATATATATATATATATATATATATGTATATATATATTATATATATCTAAGTTGTTAAGAAAAGCCTGAATTTTATTTATCTGAAAGAAAACAAATGTTTATTAATAAATCAACATTTACAATAAATGTATTAAGCAAAAAGCAAATAGTAAAGGTAGAGTAATGCTAAGTATTGAACATACCTGAAAGAAAAATTAAATTACAGGCTATTAGCTCATCTAAACTGAGGTAACAACAAAATGAAATAAAATAAAATGAATTAATATAATCTGTCACTTCTCAATAAAAACAAACAGCTGGGAGAAAACAAAAGACAATCTTGTCTTTACACCTCCCCTCCTTAAGTCACTTTATTCGGACGGTAAAAGTGACAATTTATTGCTGTGAAAAAAATTTGATTCTTTTCTCCTTTTTCCACTGTCTACTTCATAGAATAATGATGATATTTTCTTTAGAATTTTAAATGGTCCAACTCGTACTTTATCCATTTTGTTCCGGTTGACTTTACTTCCATTTTCGATATAAACAAGATCTCCAACCTTAAATTCATATTCTCTTCTATTCTTGTCCACTCTTGCCTTGTTTAATTCAAAACTTTTAATTGAATTCTTGTGAGCTTGTTTACGGTCTTCAACTAAATCCCTATGAGGTAAATCATCTGGTGTTATGTTGATGTTTTCCCATATAGAAGATACTCAGGTTCAAAATTTAGTAGAGCTGTGTATGGTTCGGTTATACTCTTGACACAATCATCTGCTACTGTAGACCAAGCTCTCTTATCTCCACTGTTAAGTTTACATCTAATTCTATTTACGAGAGTTTGGTTTAGTCTTTCATTCAGTCCATTAGACTGAGGACAGTCTACACATGTAAAAACTAATTGAATTTTCATTTGGGAAAGATATTTTTTTAGTTCTGTAGAATTTATACCAGAGTATTGATCAGCCAAAATAATTTTGATGTTATTCGTCTTAGCAATAGGGTCTATTAAATTTATGAAGTCAGTGGCACATTGGCTCTTTGTAGTAGAAATCCAAGCATATCGACTGAAATGATCTACCAATATATGCATGAACTTCTTCGGTGATCTATTACCAGCAAATCCACCAACTGTATCGATTGACATTATTTCATATGGTTCCGTAGCTGGGCCCAATTTTGACATTAATCCTATGATCCGGCTTCTTCTAGTTTTATTCTCAACACAAACAGTACAACTTTTACAAAATTCATCAATTATCAAATCAAAATTTTTAAAATAGTAAAATGGCCTTATTTTATCTTTCATCTTGTTGGCTCCAATGTGTCCATAATGTTCGTGTACTTTTTTTAATAATTTTAAACCAAATTGCTCAGAAACAAATATTCTAGATTTTTCGTTTAATTTCTTATAAGTGATTCCACCACGTCTTTCAGTTTTCTTTGCAGCATTTAATTGAGATATATTATCGTTTTGATCCTGAATAATTGCAGGTTTTTCTATTAAGTTAACTACTTCTACCACATCTTCATTTTCAAAGTATTCCAAAACTGGATATCTTGAGAGTAAATCTGCTAAAATATTCTCTTTTCCTTTTTGTATATAATTTTAAAATTAAATTGAGATAAATAATGAACCAAGTCACCTAAAATTTCATCTGTTCGACATTTTGTTTTTAAATTTTCCAAAGGTTTATGATCACTGCATACAGTAAACTCTCGACCTATCAGGTAATACTGCCAATACTTGATAGAATCTTTAATGGCTTTGCACTCAAGATGAATTATGTTCATTTTCTTTTCTTTTTCTGATAGTTTCCTTGAAAAATATGCCACAGGTGAAGAATGCCGTCAGATTGGGGTTGTTTTAGAGTAGCCCAATACCTTTATAACTGGCATCAGTTTCAATGAAAACTTCTTTATCTTGGTCATAGATAGCTAAAATAGGACGGGAACATAGATATTCTTTTATTAAGTTAAAACTGTTTTCACACTCTTGAGACCAATGAAATTCAACATTTTTCCTGAGGAGTCTGTGCAGAGGTTCAAACTTTTGAGCACTATTTTCAATATATTTTATAAAGTTAATGGATCCTAAACACTTCTGACGCCGGATTTATCTGTTGGTCTTTTAAGATTTCTAATAGATACAAGATTTTCCTGCGCTGGTGAAACTTTATTCTCTTCAATGATGTGACCGAGGTATTTCACGGACCTAGCTGCAAACTTACACTTAATTAATTTCAGTTTAAACCCTTCTTCCATGATAGCTTGCAAAAATCTTTCTATGTGTCTAATATGCTCCCATGAGCGTGAAAAAATTAAAATGTCATCTATATAGTTAATACAAAAATTATCAAGATTATTTCTTCTTATTATATTCGATAAAATCCGCTGAAATATTGCTGGCGCGTTCTTAAAACCAAATGGTAACACTTTAAACATGAATTTTCCGTATTTTGTTATGATGAAGTCTTTTCTCTATCTTTAAGTTTCAACACTATACACCAAAACGCTGAGTTAATGTCTAAAACAGTAAAATATTTACATTGAGACACCTTGTCAATGACATCATTAATAGTTGGAAAAGGGTAACATTCAGGAACAACTAATTTATTTAAACGTCGGAAGTCAATGCATAATCTAGTCCTACGACCATCATCTTTCTTATAAGCAAGAGTTACAGGTGAAGCATAGGCTGAATCGGATTCTTCAATTAAATCTGCTTCCAGTAATTTCTTAACCTGAGTTTTAATCTCTTCTTCGTCAGGAATGGAACACTTGTAAGGTCTTGAAGATATATATTCATCTCTGATCAATTTTATTTCAGCTTCTTTAGAAACAACTTTTCCTACATCATATTTATTTTTGGCAAATATATGCTTATACTTTTCAATCAAATCTAAAATTTCCTTCTTTTTATTTTCATCTTTAATGTGATCTAATTTAGCTTCAAATTCATCAACATTAATGTATTCATTAAAATTCACTTGACTATTTTCATCTAATTCATCTTCTTTTTTTACATCTAGGTTAAATTGTATAGCATCAGACATTTTGTCTCTTTCTTCTATTTTAATTATCTTCTCTTCATGGTTTCTCTGTAGGATGTTTAAATTTTCATCTTGAATCAATTTGAATTTCTTTATTGCGTCTAGGCCGAGTAATAAGTCGTAAGAAAAATTATTATTTTTAACTACATAAGTATTTAAGTTATTAGTTATATGACCAATTTTTATTTGTATATTTGCCCGGGCCGAACTAAAATTGAATCCATTGATAGTTTTAAATGCATTTTTATTTTTCACTAAACTAGATTTTAAAATATCAACAATTTTTTTATTAATTAAGCTAACATTAGAGCCACTATCGTATACGGCTTTCACTTTTAATTTATTATCTATAATGACATTCAACTTTATCAATGCATTCAACTTTGCCGGGCTTATTCGTTTAAAGATTTCCTGTCGATGTTAATATTCATTTCAGCTTCTTCCTGGTATGTATTTTCAGTATTATGAACATTTACTTCCTTTTTAGAAGCCTGAAGATCTCTATTTCTGCATACATTGGTAGGGTGATAACGATTTTTCCATCCTAGATCTTCGCAAATATAACAAGGTTTCTTTATATTAACATCAATATTTTCTTTGTGTTATTATTTACATTTTAGCCAACAGTTTATTTTAGTTTAGGAAAGAAATCATCAAGTTTTCTTAATTCTGTGAACATTTTTCAATACTTGTTATTTCCTCTCGATCCAATCTATTCTGTATTTCTAGCGGCAAACCTACAACTATCATGTTTATTCTTGACATTTCCGTAGCATCTTTTTCAATCTCTAAACATAAACTTTCTTTTGCCAAAGCATAATCGACTAATGAACCGCCTAAATGTTTATAGCTGTAAGCTAGTCGAACCTTACTCCAGCCCTTATCTATAAAAACTTTTAAAAATGAATTTTTCCACTCAGTCCAATTGATCAGTCCAATTTTTTTTAAATTAGCTTCATACCAATCTTTTGGTGAACCAGACACAAAAAAACGGAGTATTTCTATCATGTCTGTTGCGTTAAAGACCTTATGCCTTCTACACTCGCTTTCGAATCTATTCAGCCAATCCTCAGCATTTTGCTTTTTATTAAATTTGTCGAGAACGAATTTTTTTTCGATTTCGTGCAGTTTTAATTCGTCGTTTTGATTAATTTAGATTCTATTCTTTTATTCGTCTTAGTAAAAATTTTTCATCTTCCGATTTGTTTATGACAGGCGCTCCCATGGCAACGTTAGACTCTTCGAGTGGAATATTTAAAAAAGACAAATTTTCATCGGTGTCAAAATATTCCTTCCTTAATTCATCATCTATTTTAATTCCTATCTTTCGGTATCCGTCGATGGGCTTTATGGCTGCAATAGTGCTTTTTATTGTTTGTTTAGAGAACAAAACTTTATGATCCTTTATATCTTGATGTTCAGGAGGGAGTTTATACCACAATTGCTTATCTTCTGACAAACCAGCCAATTCGAAATCATTCTCACTACGTTTAATAATATGAAAATAAAGTTTACCTGTCTCTCCATTTTTCGAAAGTAAACTCATCTTGGTCGTTTTTCAATAACTTGTAATTTAATTTCTAAGTTTGTTAAGAAAAGCCTGATTTTATTTATCTGAAAGAAAACAAATGTTTTCTTAATAAATCAACATTTACAATAAATGTATTAACCAAAAAGCAAATAGTAAAGGTAGAGTAATGCTAAGTATTGAACATACCTGAAAGAAAAATTAAATTACAGGCTATTAGCTCATCTAAACTGAGGTAACAACAAAATGAAATAAATAAAATGAATTAATGTAATCTGTCACTTCTCAAATAAAAACAAACAGCTGGGAGATAAAACAAAAGACAATCTGTCTTTAC
>JACMZG010000307.1:15618-36440 GCA_018340805.1 Microvelia longipes | reverse complement strand
TTACATTGTAAATAAGCCGGACTTCCTTCTGGGTCCCGATGGACCCGAACCAAAGGCGGCTTGCACTCTCAAGAAGGAGTCACCAGAGTCAAAAAGAGAGCGTGAGGGGAATTACGATACAAAATACTCGTGAAAAACAACAGGTTCTATTATCACTAATAAAATAAATATTCATCCAAAGATTGAAAAGGAATTAAAAATTATTTTTTGTGAAAATATATTATTTTAAAATAACTAAAAAACTACGTCTTCAATGTTATTTACTTTTAGGATTTTCAAAAACACTTTCTATTTAATTCCTACGAAGGGATATTCTGATTTTGTTATTTGTAGTTTTTCAACTACATACTTTAGGACTTAAAAATAAGAAGATCATATAATAAGTTTAACTTAGCTTTTAAAAAAAATGTTTACCATTTAAAAAATAGATTCACGAAAATCTTTTAACAAGTTAGCTGATTAATTAAACATAAATTTTAAAATTTTTTAAGTTTTTCGATAAATTTTGTAATTACGTTTTGTTTAAGTACTTTAAATCGTCCTAAGCGCCTTTTTATAATAATTTTTTATATATTCGGTTTGTCATATGAATTTAAATATAATGGAAAATGACTTTTTGAAAGTCTTTCTTTCAAATGCTAGACAAAATTCGGCTGTAAGATATTTTAACTTTTTAAAATGTTTAATAATTCTTTTTTTTCAAATAAAATTTAATACTACTAGCAACCGTCACCCTGCACCAACCCAACGTCGCGTTTATAAAAAAAGTTTTTTAAAAAAAATTTGAAATGCACGCCAAAAAATTTTAAATATTTTCCACCCAATAAAACAAAAAATAATTTAATTCCAATCAAAAAATCTTTCGATCAAAAATTTTTCCGATCAAATCCACGATAACTCTAAAAAAAATCACAACAATTTTTCCCGAGGGGGTTTCTTGCAGTGCAGACCTATCTACCTACTGTGCTAATTGGCGCTGGAAAGGCTTGTCTTTATTCATCTATATCGTTCCGCGAATCATGCAGTTAGAACGGGTCACAAGGTTACTCAGATCCTGTTGTAATTACAATTTTAAATAAAGCCGGACTTCCTTCTGGTCCGATGGACCGAACCAAAGGGGCGGCTTTGCACTCTCAAGGAAGGGAGTCACCAGAGTCAAAAAGAGAGCGTGTAGGGGATGTACGATACAAAATACCTGTGGTTTTCATGAGCATGTCCCTAATGTAACTTCATTCCATTTTCAAACTCGTGAAAACCAACAGTTCTATTATCACTAATAAAATAAATATTCATCCAAAGATTTGAAAAGGAATTAAAAATTATATTTTTTTGTGAAAATATATTATTTTAAAAATAACTAAAAAACTACGTCTTCAAATGTTATTACTTTTAGGATTTTCAAAAACACTTTCTTTTAATCCTACGAAGGGATATCTGATTTGTTATTTGTAGTTTTTTCAACTACATACTTTAGGACTTAAAAATAAGAAGATCATTAATAAGTTTAACTTAGCTTTTAAAAAAAATGTTTACCATTTAAAAAATAGATTCACGAAAATCTTTTTAACAAGTTAGCTGATTAATTAAACATAAATTTTAAAATTTTTTAAGTTTTCGATAAATTTTGTAATTACGTTTTTGTTAAGTACTTTAATCGTCCTAAGCGCCTTTTATAATAATTTTTTATATATTCGGTTTTGTCATATGAATTTAAATATAATGGAAAATGACTTTTTTGAAAGTCTTTCTTTCAAATGCTAGACAAAATTCGGCTGTAAGATATTTTAACTTTTTAAAATGTTTAATAATTCTTTTTTTTCAAATAAATTTAATACTACCTAGCAACCGTCACCCTGCACCCAACCCCAACGTCGCGTTTATAAAAAAAGTTTAAAAAAAAATTTGAAATGCACGCCAAAAATTTTAAATATTTTTCCACCCAATAAAACAAAAAAATAATTTAATTCCAATCAAAAAATCTTTCGATCAAAAATTTTCCGATCAAATCCACGATAACTCTAAAAAAAATCACAACAATTTTTCCCGAGGGGGGGTTTCTTGCAGTGCAGACCTATCTACCTACTGTGCTAATTGGCGCTGGAAAGGCTTTTCTTTATTCATCTATATCGTTCCGCGAATCATGCAGGTAGAACGGGTCACAAGGTTACTCAGATCCTGTTGTAATTACAATTTTAAATAAAGCCGGACTTCCTTCTGGTCCGATGGACCCGAACCAAAGGGCGGCTTTGCACTCTCAAGGAAGGGAGTCACCAGAGTCAAAAAGAGAGCGTGTAGGGATGTACGATACAAAATACTGTGGTTTTCATGAGTGAAAACAATTTTCAAACTCGTGAAACCCAACAGTTCTATTATCACTAATAAAATAAATATTCATCCAAAGATTTGAAAAGGAATTAAAAATTTATATTTTTTTGTGAAAATATATTATTTAAAATAACTAAAAACTACGTCTTCAAATGTTATTTACTTTTAGGATTTTCAAAAACACTTTCTATTTAATCTACGAAGGGATATCTGATTTTGTTATTTGTAGTTTTTCAACTACATACTTTAGGACTTAAAAATAAGAAGATCATTAATAAGTTTAACTTAGCTTTTAAAAAAAATTTACCATTTAAAAAATAGATTCACGAAAATCTTTTTAAACAAGTTAGCTGATTAATTAAACATAAATTTTAAATTTTTTAAGTTTTCGATAAATTTGTAATTACGTTTTGTTTAAGTACTTTAATCGTCCTAACGCCTTTATAATAATTTTATATATTCGGTTTTGTCATATGAATTTAAATATAATGGAAAAATGACTTTTTGAAAGTCTTTCTTTCAAATGCTAGACAAAATTCGGCTGTAAGATATTTTAACTTTTTAAAATGTTTAATAATTCTTTTTTTCAAATAAAATTTAATACTACCTAGCAACCGTCACCCTGCACCCAACCCCAACGTCGCGTTTATAAAAAAAGTTTAAAAAAAATTTGAAATGCACGCCAAAAATTTTAAATATTTTTCCACCCAATAAAACAAAAAAATAATTTAATTCCAATCAAAAAATCTTTCGATCAAAAATTTTTCCGATCAAATCCACGATAACTCTAAAAAAAATCACAACAATTTTTCCCGAGGGGGGGTTTCTTGCAGTGCAAACCTATCTACCTACTGTGCTAATTGGGGCTAGGAAAGGCTTTTCTTTATTCATCTTTATCGTTCCGCGAATCATGCAGGTAGAACGGGTCACAAGGTTACTCAGATCCTGTTGTAATTACAATTTTAAATAAAGCCGGACTTCCTTCTGGTCCGATGGACCCGAACCAAAGGGCGGCTTTGCACTCTCAAGGAAGGGAGTCACCAGAGTCAAAAAGAGAGCGTGTAGGGGATGTACGATACAAATACTCGTGAAAACCCAACAGTTCTATTATCACTAATAAAATAAATATTCATCCAAAGATTTGAAAAGGAATTAAAAAATTATAATTTTTGTGAAAATATATTATTTTTTAAAAACTAAAAAACTACGTCTTCAAATGTTATTACTTTTAGGATTTTCAAAAACACTTTCTATTTAATCCTACGAAGGGATATCTGATTTTGTTATTTGTAGTTTTTCAACTACATACTTTAGGACTTAAAAATAAGAAGATCATTAATAAGTTAACTTAGCTTTTAAAAAAAAATGTTTACCATTTAAAAAATAGATCACGAAAATCTTTTTAACAAGTTAGCTGATTAATTAAACATAAATTTTAAAATTTTTTAAGTTTTCGATAAATTTTGTAATTACGTTTTGTTTAAGTACTTTAATCGTCCTAAGCGCCTTTTATAATAATTTTTTATATATTCGGTTTTGTCATATGAATTTAAATATAATGGAAAATGACTTTTTGAAAGTCTTTCTTTCAAATGCTAGACAAAATTCGGCTGTAAGATATTTTAACTTTTTAAAATGTTTAATAATTCTTTTTTTTTCAAATAAAATTTAATACTACCTAGCAACCGTCACCCTGCACCCAACCCAACGTCGCGTTTATAAAAAAAGTTTTTTAAAAAAAAATTTGAAATGCACGCCAAAAGATTTTAAATATTTTTCCACCCAATAAAACAAAAAATAATTTAATTCCAATCAAAAATCTTTCGATCAAAAAATTTTTCCGATCAAATCCACGATAACTCTAAAAAAATCACAACAATTTTTCCCGAGGGGGGGTTTCTTGCAGTGCAGACCTATCTACCTACTGTGCTAATTGGCGCTGGGAAAGGCTTTCTTTATTCATCTATATCGTTCCGCGAATCATGCAGGTAGAACGGGGTCACAAGGTTACTCAGATCCTGTTGTAATTACAATTTTAAATAAAGCCGGACTTCCTTCTGGTCCGATGGACCCGAACCAAAGGGCGGCTTTGCACTCTCAAGGAAGGGAGTCACCAGAGTCAAAAAAGAGCGTGTAGGGGATGTACGATACAAATACCTGTGGTTTTCATGAGCATGTCCTAATGTAACTTCATTCCATTTTCAAACTCGTGAAAACCCAACAGTTCTATTATCACTAATAAAATAAATATTCATCCAAAGATTTGAAAAGGAATTAAAAATTATATTTTTTTGTGAAAATATATTATTTTAAAATAACTAAAAAACTACGTCTTCAAATGTTATTTACTTTTAGGATTTTCAAAAACACTTTCTATTTAATCCTACGAAGGGATATCTGATTTTGTTATTTGTAGTTTTTCAACTACATACTTTAGGACTTAAAATAAGAAGATCATTAATAAGTTTAACTTAGCTTTTAAAAAAATGTTTACCATTTAAAAAATAGATTCACGAAAATCTTTTTAACAAGTTAGCTGATTAATTAAACATAAATTTTTAAATTTTTTAAGTTTTCGATAAATTTTGTAATTACGTTTTGTTTAAGTACTTTAATCGTCCTAAGCGCCTTTTATAATAATTTTTTATATATTCGGTTTTGTCATATGAATTTAAATATAATGGAAAATGACTTTTTGAAAGTCTTTCTTTCAAATGCTAGACAAAATTCGGCTGTAAGATATTTTAACTTTTTAAAATGTTTAATAATTCTTTTTTTTCAAATAAAATTTAATACTACCTAGCAACCGTCACCCTGCACCCAACCCCAACGTCGCGTTTATAAAAAAAGTTTAAAAAAATTTGAAATGCACGCAAAAAATTTTAAATATTTTTCCACCCAATAAAACAAAAAATAATTTAATTCCAATCAAAAAATCTTTCGATCAAAAATTTTTCCGATCAAATCCACGATAACTCTAAAAAAAATCACAACAATTTTTCCCGAGGGGGGTTTCTTGCAGTGCAGACCTATTACCTACTGTGCTAATTGGCGCTGGGAAAGGCTTTCTTTATTCATCTATATCGTTCCGCGAATCATGCAGGTAGAACGGGTCACAAGGTTACTCAGATCCTGTTGTAATTACAATTTTAAATAAAGCCGGACTTCCTTCTGGTCCGATGGACCCGAACCAAAGGGCGGCTTTGCACTCTCAAGGAAGGGAGTCACCAGAGTCAAAAAGAGAGCGTGTAGGGATGTACGATACAAAATACCTGTGGTTTTCATGAGCATGTCCTAATGTAACTTCATTCCATTTTCAAACTCGTGAAAACCCAACAGTTCTATTATCACTAATAAAATAATATTCATCCAAAGATTTGAAAAGGAATTAAAAATTATATTTTTTGTGAAAATATATATTTTAAAATAACTAAAAAACTACGTCTTCAAATGTTATTTAACTTTTAGGATTTTCAAAAACACTTTCTATTTAATCCTACGAAGGGATATCTGATTTTGTTATTTGTAGTTTTTCAACTACATACTTTAGGACTTAAAAATAAGAAGATCATTAATAAGTTTAACTTAGCTTTTTAAAAAAATGTTACCATTTAAAAAATAGATTCACGAAAATCTTTTAACAAGTTAGCTGATTAATTAAACATAAATTTTAAAATTTTTTAAGTTTTCGATAAATTTTGTAATTACGTTTTGTTTAAGTACTTTAATCGTCCTAAGCGCCTTTTATAAATTTTTTATATATTCGGTTTTGTCTTATGAATTTAAATATAATGGAAAATGACTTTTTGAAAGTCTTTCTTTCAAATGCTAGACAAAATTCGGCTGTAAGATATTTTAACTTTTTAAAATGTTTAATAATTCTTTTTTTTCAAATAAAATTTAATACTACCTAGCAACCGTCACCCTGCACCCAACCCCAACGTCGCGTTTATAAAAAAGTTTAAAAAAAATTTGAAATGCACGCCAAAAATTTTAAATATTTTTCCACCCAATAAAACAAAAAAATAATTTAATTCCAATCAAAAAATCTTTCGATCAAAAATTTTTCCGATCAAATCCACGATAACTCTAAAAAAAATCACAACAATTTTTCCCGAGGGGGGGGGGTTTCTTGTAGTGCAGACCTATCTACCTACTGTGCTAATTGGCGCTGGAAAGGCTTTTCTTTATTCATCTTATCGTTCCGCGAATCATGCAGTTAGAACGGGTCACAAGGTTACTCAGATCCTGTTGTAATTACAATTTTAAATAAAGCCGGACTTCCTTCTGGTCCGATGGACCCGAACCAAAGGGGCTTTGCACTCTCAAGGAAGGGAGTCACCAGAGTCAAAAAGAGAGCGTGTAGGGGATGTACGATACAAATACTCGTGAAAACCCAACAGTTCTATTATCACTAATAAAATAAATATTCATCCAAAGATTTGAAAAGGAATTAAAAATTATAATTTTTTGTGAAAATATATTATTTTAAAATAACTAAAAACTACGTCTTCAAATGTTATTTACTTTTAGGATTTTCAAAAACACTTTCTATTTAATCCTACGAAGGGATATCTGATTTTGTTATTTGTAGTTTTTCAACTACATACTTTAGGACTTAAAAAAAGAAGATCATTAATAAGTTTAACTTAGCTTTTTAAAAAAATGTTTACCATTTAAAAATAGATTCACGAAAATCTTTTTAACAAGTTAGCTGATTAATTAAACATAAATTTTAAAATTTTTTAAGTTTTCGATAAATTTTGTAATTACGTTTTGTTTAAGTACTTTAATCGTCCTAAGCGCCTTTTATAATAATTTTTTATATATTCGGTTTTGTCTTATGAATTTAAATATAATGGAAAATGACTTTTTGAAAGTCTTTCTTTCAAATGCTAGACAAAATTCGGCTGTAAGATATTTTAACTTTTTTAAAATGTTTAATAATTCTTTTTTTTCAAATAAAATTTAATACTACCTAGCAACCGTCACCCTGCACCCAACCCCAACGTCGCGTTTATAAAAAAAAGTTTAAAAAAAAAATTTGAAATGCACGCCAAAAATTTTAAATATTTTTCCACCCAATAAAACAAAAAAATAATTTAATTCCAATCAAAAAATCTTTCGATCAAAAATTTTTCCGATCAAATCCACGATAACTCTAAAAAAAATCACAACAATTTTTCCCGAGGGGGGGGTTTCTTGCAGTGCAGACCTATCTACCTACTGTGCTAATTGGCGCTGGGAAAGGCTTTCTTTATTCATCTATATCGTTCCGCGAATCATGCAGTTAGAACGGGTCACAAGGTTACTCAGATCCTGTTGTAATTACAATTTTAATAAAGCCGGACTTCCTTCTGGTCCGATGGACCCGAACCAAAGGGCGGCTTTGCACTCTCAAGAAGGGAGTCACCAGAGTCAAAAAGAGAGCGTGTAGGGATGTACGATACAAAATATTCATGAGCACTAATGATTTTCAAACTCGTGAAAACCCAACAGTTCTATTTCACTATAAAATAAAATATTCATCCAAAGATTTGAAAAGGAATTAAAAATTATATTTTTGTGAAAATATATTATTTTAAAAATAACTAAAAAACTACGTCTTCAATGTTATTTACTTTTAGGATTTTCAAAACACTTTCTATTTAATCCTACGAAGGGATATCTGATTTTGTTATTTGTAGTTTTCAACTACATACTTTAGGACTTAAAATAAGAAGATCATTAATAAGTTTAACTTAGCTTTTAAAAAAATTTTACCATTTAAAAAATAGATTCACGAAAATCTTTTTAACAAGTTAGCTTGATTAATTAAACATAAATTTTAAATTTTTTAAGTTTTCGATAAATTTTGTAATTACGTTTGTTTAAGTACTTTAATCGTCCTAAGCGCCTTTTATAATTTTTTTATATTCGGTTTGTCTTATGAATTTAAATATAATGGAAAATGACTTTTTGAAAGTCTTTCTTTCAAATGCTAGACAAAATTCGGCTGTAAGATATTTTAACTTTTTAAAATGTTTAATAATTCTTTTTTTTCAAATAAAATTTAATACTACCTAGCAACCGTCACCCTGCACCCAACCCCAACGTCGCGTTTATAAAAAAAGTTTAAAAAATTTGAAATGCACGCCAAAAAATTTTAATATTTTTCCACCCAATAAAACAAAAAAAATAATTTAATTCCAATCAAAAAATCTTTCGATCAAAAATTTTTCCGATCAAATCCACGATAACTCTAAAAAAAATCACAACAATTTTTCCCGAGGGGGGGTTTCTTGTAGTGCAGACCTATCTACCTACTGTGCTAATTGGCGCTGGGAAAGGCTTTTCTTTATTCATCTATATCGTTCCGCGAATCATGCAGTTAGAACGGGTCACAAGGTTACTCAGATCCTGTTGTAATTACAATTTTAAATAAAGCCGGACTTCCTTCTGGTCCGATGGACCCGAACCAAAGGGCGGCTTTGCACTCTCAAGGAAGGGAGTCACCAGAGTCAAAAGAGAGCGTGTAGGGGATGTACGATACAAAATACTCGTGAAAACCCAACAGTTCTATTATCACTAATAAAATAAATATTCATCCAAAGATTTGAAAAGGAATTAAAAATTATATTTTTTTGTGAAAATATATTATTTTAAAATAACTAAAAACTACGTCTTCAAATGTTATTTACTTTAGGATTTTCAAAAACTTTCTATTTAATCCTACGAAGGGATATCTGATTTTTTTTGTAGTTTTTTCAACTACATACTTTAGGACTTAAAAATAAGAAGATCATTAATAAGTTTAACTTAGCTTTTAAAAAAATTTACCATTTAAAAATAGATTCGAAAATCTTTTTAACAAGTTAGCTGATTAATTAAACATAAATTTTTAAATTTTTTAAGTTTTCGATAAATTTTGTAATTACGTTTTTGTTTAAGTACTTTAATCGTCCTAAGCGCCTTTTTAATAATTTTTTATATATTCGGTTTTGTCTTATGAATTTAAATATAATGGAAAATGACTTTTTGAAAGTCTTTCTTTCAAATGCTAGACAAAATTCGGCTGTAAGATATTTTAACTTTTTAAAATGTTTAATAATTCTTTTTTTTCAAATAAAATTTAATACTACCTAGCAACCGTCACCCTGCACCCAACCCCAACGTCGCGTTTATAAAAAAAGTTTAAAAAAATTTGAAATGCACGCCAAAAAATTTTAAATATTTTTCCACCCAATAAACAAAAAAATAATTTAATTCCAATCAAAAAATCTTTCGATCAAAAATTTTTCCGATCAAATCCACGATAACTCTAAAAAAAATCACAACAATTTTTCCCGAGGGGGGGTTTCTTGCAGTGCAAACCTATCTACCTACTGTGCTAATTGGCGCTGGAAAGGCTTTTCTTTATTCATCTTATCGTTCCGCGAATCATGCAGGTAGAACGGGTCACAAGGTTACTCAGATCCTGTTGTAATTACAATTTTAAATAAAGCCGGACTTCCTTCTGGTCCGATGGACCCGAACCAAAGGGCGGCTTTGCACTCTCAAGGAAGGAGTCACCAGAGTCAAAAAGAGAGCGTGTAGGGGATTACGATACAAAATACTCGTGAAAACCCAACAGTTCTATTATCACTAATAAAATAATATTCATCCAAAGATTTGAAAAGGAATTAAAAATTATAATTTTTTGTGAAAATTATTATTTTAAAATAACTAAAAAACTACGTCTTCAAATGTTATTTACTTTTAGGATTTTCAAAACACTTTCTATTTAATCCTACGAAGGGATATC
This sequence comes from Microvelia longipes, assembly GCA_018340805.1. NCBI lineage: Eukaryota > Metazoa > Arthropoda > Insecta > Hemiptera > Veliidae > Microvelia > Microvelia longipes. The sequence continues at coordinate 26,332 of JACMZG010000307.1, read as the reverse complement.
TGATTTTGTTATTTGTAGTTTTCAACTACATACTTTAGGACTTAAAAATAAGAAGATCATTAATAAGTTTAACTTAGCTTTTAAAAAATGTTTACCATTTAAAAAATAGATTCACGAAAATCTTTTTAACAAGTTAGCTGATTAATTAAACATAAATTTTAAAATTTTTTAAGTTTTCGATAAATTTTGTAATTACGTTTTGTTTAAGTACTTTATCGTCCTAAGCGCCTTTTATAATAATTTTTTATATATTCGGTTTTGTCTTATGAATTTAAAATATAATGGAAAATGACTTTTTGAAAGTCTTTCTTTCAAATGCTAGACAAAATTCGGCTGTAAGATATTTTAACTTTTTAAAATGTTTAATAATTCTTTTTTTTCAAATAAAATTTAATACTACCTAGCAACCGTCACCCTGCACCCAACCCCAACGTCGCGTTTATAAAAAAGTTAAAAAAATTTGAAATGCACGCCAAAAATTTTAAATATTTTTCCACCCAATAAAAAAAAAATAATTTAATTCCAATCAAAAATCTTTCGATCAAAAATTTTTCCGATCAAATCCACGATAACTCTAAAAAAAATCACAACAATTTTTCCCGGGGGGGGGTTTCTTGCAGTGCAGACCTATCTACCTACTGTGCTAATTGGCGCTAGGAAAGGCTTTTCTTTATTCATCTATATCGTTCCGCGAATCATGCAGGTAGAACGGGTCACAAGGTTACTCAGATCCTGTTGTAATTACAATTTTAAATAAAGCCGGACTTCCTTCTGGTCGATGGACCCGAACCAAAGGCGGCTTTGCACTCTCAAGGGGAGTCACCAGAGTCAAAAAAGAGGCGTGTAGGGGATGTACGATACAAAATACTCGTGAAAACCCAACAGTTCTATTATCACTAATAAAATAAATATTCATCCAAAGATTTGAAAAGGAATTAAAAATTATAATTTTTTGTGAAAATATATTATTTTAAAATAACTAAAAAACTACGTCTTCAAATGTTATTTACTTTTAGGATTTTCAAAAACACTTTCTATTTAATCCTACGAAGGGATATCTGATTTTGTATTTGTAGTTTTCAACTACATACTTTAGGACTTAAAAATAAGAAGATCATTAATAAGTTTAACTTAGCTTTTAAAAAAAATGTTTACCATTTAAAAAATAGATTCACGAAAATCTTTTTAACAAGTTAGCTGATTAATTAAACATAAATTTTAAAATTTTTTAAGTTTTCGATAAATTTTGTAATTACGTTTTGTTTAAGTACTTTAATCGTCCTAAGCGCCTTTTATAATAATTTTTATATATTCGGTTTTGTCTTATGAATTTAAATATAATGGAAAATGACTTTTTGAAAGTCTTTCTTTCAAATGCTAGACAAAATTCGGCTGTAAGATATTTTAACTTTTTTAAATGTTTAATAATTCTTTTTTTTCAAATAAAATTTAATACTACCTAGCAACCGTCACCCTGCACCCAACCCCAACGTCGCGTTTATAAAAAAAGTTTAAAAAAATTTGAAATGCACGCCAAAAAATTTTAAATATTTTTCCACCCAATAAAACAAAAAAATAATTTAATTCCAATCAAAAAATCTTTCGATCAAAAATTTTTCCGATCAAATCCACGATAACTCTAAAAAAAATCACAACAATTTTTCCCGAGGGGGGGTTTCTTGCAGTGCAAACCTATCTACCTACTGTGCTAATTGGGCTAGGAAAGGCTTTTCTTTATTCATCTTTATCGTTCCGCGAATCATGCAGGTAGAACGGGTCACAAGGTTACTCAGATCCTGTTGTAATTACAATTTTAAATAAAGCCGGACTTCCTTCTGGTCCGATGGACCCGAACCAAAGGCGGCATTTTGCTCATCTGGGAAATTAGATTTAGAGTTTATATCAGACCGTCACAGTGTCACATATCAAGGTGTATTACGGAAACAATTGGTGCCATTCTTAAAAATTCCGACGGCAAGACTTAATTTTTCAGCAAAAGATAACGGACATGTCATGTAAGTCACAGTACGACAGTTTTCTTGGACGCGAATAATATTCAAGATGAAGTGGCCTGCGTTCTCCAGATGTAAATCCCATCGAGAATATGTGAGGAATAATTGTACGTTCAGTATATAAAGATAACCCAATACCAGACCGTGACAGAGCTAAAATGTGTTTTGGATGCCTGGCATTCCATTTCTCAAAAAACAATTGATAATTTAATCAACAGTATGCCAAATCGGATTTTTGACATTATTACTAATAGAGGAGGCCATTTAATTACTAGTTTGGCATTTCAAGTGTGTAAATCATGTAATTTTTTCGAAATTAATAAATTTTTGAAAATCTCTTATAATTTAAACGCTATTTTTCAATATTTTACAATTTTTCTTTGAAATCTTTATGAGTGGTATTACAAATAATTTTAAATGCGTTTTTAATGATAATATCTGTAAAATTAGGTTTAATAAGAGTTAAATAAAATGTTATTAATTTTTGTGAATCTCTTTATAATTAATGAAATATAATGGAAAATGACTTTTTGAAAGTCTTTCTTTCAAATGCTAGACAAAATTCGGCTGTAAGATATTTTAACTTTTTAAAATGTTTAATAATTTTTTTTTCAAATAAAATTTAATACTACCTAGCAACCGTCACCCTGCACCCAACCCCAACGTCGCGTTTATAAAAAAAAGTTTTTTAAAAAAATTTGAAATGCACGCCAAAAGATTTTAAATATTTTTCCACCCAATAAAACAAAAAAATAATTTAATTCCAATCAAAAAATCTTTCGATCAAAAAATTTCCGATCAAATCCACGATCCTCGATAAAAAAAAAACATCACAATTTTTCCCGAGGGGGGGGGGGGGTTGCAGTGCAAACCTATCTACCTACTGTGCTAATTGGCGCTAGGAAAGGCTTTTCTTTATTCATCTTTATCGTTTCCGCGAATCATGCAGGTAGAACGGGTCACAAGGTTACTCAGATCCTGTTGTAATTACAATTTTAAATAAAGCCGGACTTCCTTCTGGTCCGATGGACCCGAACCAAAGGGCGGCTTTGCACTCTCAAGGAAGGGAGTCACCAGAGTCAAAAAGAGAGCGTGTAGGGGATGTACGATACAAAATACTCGTGAAAACCCAACAGTTCTATTATCACTAATAAAATAAATATTCATCCAAAGATTTGAAAAGGAATTAAAAATTATAATTTTTTGTGAAAATATATTATTTAAAATAACTAAAAAACTACGTCTTCAAATGTTATTAACTTTTAGGATTTTCAAAAACACTTTCTATTTAATCCTACGAAGGGATATCTGATTTTGTTATTTGTAGTTTTTCAACTACATACTTTAGGACTTAAAAATAAGAAGATCATTAATAAGTTTAACTTAGCTTTTAAAAAAAATGTTTACCATTTAAAAAATAGATTCACGAAAATCTTTTTAACAAGTTAGCTGATTAATTAAACATAAATTTTAAAATTTTTTTAAGTTTTCGATAAATTTTGTAATTACGTTTTGTTTAAGTACTTTAATCGTCCTAAGCGCCTTTTATAATAATTTTTTATATATTCGGTTTTGTCTTATGAATTTAAATATAATGGAAAATGACTTTTTGAAAGTCTTTCTTTCAAATGCTAGACAAAATTCGGCTGTAAGATATTTTAACTTTTTAAAATGTTTAATAATTCTTTTTTTTCAAATAAAATTTAATACTACCTAGCAACCGTCACCCTGCACCCAACCCCAACGTCGCGTTTATAAAAAAAAAGTTTAAAAAAATTTGAAATGCACGCCAAAAATTTTAAATATTTTTCCACCCAATAAAACAAAAAAATAATTTAATTCCAATCAAAAAATCTTTCGATCAAAAATTTTTCCGATCAAATCCACGATAACTCTAAAAAAAATCACAACAATTTTTCCCGAGGGGGGGTTTCTTGCAGTGCAAACCTATCTACCTACTGTGCTAATTGGGCTGGGAAAGGCTTTTCTTTATTCATCTATATCGTTCCGCGAATCATGCAGGTAGAACGGGTCACAAGGTTACTCAGATCCTGTTGTAATTACAATTTTAAAATAAAGCCGGACTTCCTTCTGGTCCGATGGACCCGAACCAAAGGGCGGCATTTTGCTCATCTGGGAAATTAGATTTAGAGTTTATATCAGCACCGCTCGACAGTGTCACATATCAAGGTGTATTACGAAACAATTGGTGCCATTCTTAAAAAATTCCGACGGCAAACTTAATTTTTCAGCAAGATAACGCGACATGTCATGTAAGTCACAGTACGACAGTTTTCTTGGACGCGAATAATATTCAAGTTATGAAGTGGCCTGCGTGTTTTCCAATGTAAATCCATCGAGAATATGTGAGGAATAATTGTACGTTCAGTATATAAAGATAACCGGCAATACCAGACGTGACAGAGCTAAATGTGCTATTTTGGACTTGCCTGGCATTCATTTCTCAAAAAACAATTGATAATTTAATCAACAGTATGCCAAATCGGATTTTGACATTATTACTAATAGAGGAGCCATATTAATTACTAGTTTGGCATTTCAAGTGTGTATAATCATGTAATTTTTTCGAAATTAATAAATTTTTGAAAATCTCTTATAATTTATGAACGCTATTTTTCAATATTTACAATTTTTCTTTGAAATCTTATGAGTGGTATTACAATAGTATTATTTACGAAGTGCTTTCTGTTAATGATAATATCTGTAAAATTTAGGTTAATAAGAGTTAAAATAAAAATGTTATTACATTTTTTGTGAATCTCTTATAATTATGAACGCACTGTATAATGGAAAATGACTTTTTGAAAGTCTTTCTTTCAAATGCTAGACAAAAATTCGGCTGTAAGATATTTTAACTTTTTAAAATGTTTAATAATTCTTTTTTTCAAATAAAATTTAATACTACCTAGCAACCGTCACCCTGCACCAACCCCAACGTCGCGTTTATAAAAAAAAGTTTTTTAAAAAAAAAATTTGAATGCACGCCAAAAGATTTTAAATATTTTCCACCCAATAAAACAAAAAAAATAATTTAATTCAATCAAAAAATCTTTCGATCAAAAATTTTTTCCGATCAAATCCACGATAACTCTAAAAAAAATCACAACAATTTTTCCCGAGGGGGGGGGTTTATTGCAGTGCAAACCTATCTACCTACTGTGCTAATTGGCGCTAGGAAAGGCTTTTCTTTATTCATCTTTATCGTTCCGCGAATCATGCAGGTAGAACGGGTCACAAGGTTACTCAGATCCTGTTGTAATTACAATTTTAAATAAAGCCGGACTTCCTTCTGGTCCGATGGACCCGAACCAAAGGGCGGCTTTGCACTCTCAAGGAAGGGAGTCACCAGAGTCAAAAAAGAGAGCGTGTAGGGGATGTACGATACAAAATACTCGTGAAAACCCAACAGTTCTATTATCACTAATAAAATAAATATTCATCCAAAGATTTGAAAAGGAATAAAAATTATAATTTTTTGTGAAAATATATTATTTTAAAATAACTAAAAAACTACGTCTTCAAATGTTATTAACTTTTAGGATTTTCAAAAACACTTTCTATTTAATCCTACGAAGGGATATCTGATTTTGTTATTTGTAGTTTTTCAACTACATACTTTAGGACTTAAAAATAAGAAGATCATTAATAAGTTTAACTTAGCTTTTAAAAAAAATTTACCATTTAAAAAATAGATTCACGAAAATCTTTTTAACAAGTTAGCTGATTAATTAAACATAAATTTTAAAATTTTTTAAGTTTTCGATAAATTTTGTAATTACGTTTTGTTTAAGTACTTTAATCGTCCTAAGCGCCTTTTATAATAATTTTTTATATATTCGGTTTTTCTTATGAATTTAAATATAATGGAAAATGACTTTTTGAAAGTCTTTCTTTCAAATGCTAGACAAAATTCGGCTGTAGATATTTTAACTTTTTTTAAAATGTTTAATAATTCTTTTTTTTCAAATAAAATTTAATACTACCTAGCAACCGTCACCCTGCACCCAACCCCAACGTCGCGTTTATAAAAAAAGTTTAAAAAAATTTGAAATGCACGCCAAAAAATTTTAAATATTTTTCCACCCAATAAAACAAAAAAAATAATTTAATTCCAATCAAAAATCTTTCGATCAAAAATTTTTCCGATCAAATCCACGATAACTCTAAAAAAAATCACAACAATTTTTCCCGAGGGGGGTTTCTTGCAGTGCAAACCTATCTACCTACTGTGCTAATTGGGGCTAGGAAAGGCTTTTCTTTATTCATCTTTATCGTTCCGCGAATCATGCAGGTAGAACGGGTCACAAGGTTACTCAGATCCTGTTGTAATTACAATTTTAAATAAAGCCGGACTTCTTCTGGTCCGATGGACCCGAACCAAAGGCGGCAATTTTGCTATCTGGGAAATTAGATTTAGAGTTTATATCAGCACCGCTCGACAGTGTCACATATCAAGGTGTATTACGGAAACAATTGGTGCCATTCTAAAAAAAATTCCGACGGCAAGATTTAATTTTCAGCAAGATAACGCGACATGTCATGTAAGTCACAGTACGACAGTTTTCTTGGACGCGAATAATATTCAAGTTATGAAGTGGCCTGCGTGTTCTCAGATGTAAATCCATCGAGAATATGTGAGGAATAATTGTACGTTCAGTATATAAAGATAACCGGCAATACCAGACCGTGACAGAGCTAAAATGTGCTATTTTGGATGCCTGGCATTCCATTTCTCAAAAACAATTGATAATTTAATCAAACAGTATGCCAATCGGATTTTGACATTATTACTAATAGAGGAGGCCATATTAATTACTAGTTTGGCATTTCAAATAATCAGTAATTTTTTCGAAATTAATAAATTTTTGAAAATCTCTTATAATTTATGAACGCTATTTTTCAATATTTTACAATTTTTCTTTGAAATCTTTAATGAGTGGTATTACAATAGTATTATTTTTACGAAGTGCTTTCTGTTAATGATAATATCTGTAAAATTTAGGTTTAATAAGAGTTAAAATAAAAATGTTATTACATTTTTTGTGAATCTCTTTATAATTAATGAACGCACTGTATAATGGAAAATTGACTTTTTGAAAGTCTTTCTTTCAAATGCTAGACAAAATTTCGGCTGTAAGATATTTTAACTTTTTAAAATGTTTAATAATTCTTTTTTTTCAAATAAAATTTAATACTACCTAGCAACCGTCACCCTGCACCCAACCCCAACGTCGCGTTATAAAAAAAAGTTTTTTAAAAAAAAAAATTTGAAAATGCACGCCAAAAAATTTTAAATATTTTCCACCCAATTAAAACAAAAAAATAATTTAATTCCAATCAAAAAATCTTTCGATCAAAAATTTTTCCGATCAAATCCACGATAACTCTAAAAAAAATCACAACAATTTTTCCCGAGGGGGGGGGGTTTATTGCAGTGCAAACCTATCTACCTACTGTGCTAATTGGCGCTAGGAAAGGCTTTTCTTTATTCATCTTTATCGTTCCGCGAATCATGCAGGTTAGAACGGGTCACAAGGTTACTCAGATCCTGTTGTGTAATTACAATTTTAAATAAAGCCGGACTTCCTTCTGGTCCGATGGACCCGAACCAAAGGGCGGCTTTGCACTCTCAAGGAAGGGAGTCACCAGAGTCAAAAAGAGAGCGTGTAGGGGATGTACGATACAAATACTCGTGAAAACCCAACAGTTCTATTATCACTAATAAAATAAATATTCATCCAAAGATTTTGAAAAGGAATTAAAAAATTATAATTTTTTGTGAAAATATATTATTTTAAAATAACTAAAAAAACTACGTCTTCAAATGTTATTAACTTTTAGGATTTTCAAAAACACTTTCTATTTAATCCTACGAAGGGATATCTGATTTTGTTATTTGTAGTTTTTCAACTACATACTTTAGGACTTAAAAATAAGAAGATCATTAATAAGTTTAACTTAGCTTTTAAAAAAAATGTTTACCATTTAAAAAATAGATTCACGAAAATCTTTTTAACAAGTTAGCTGATTAATTAAACATAAATTTAAAATTTTTTTAAGTTTTCGATAAATTTTGTAATTACGTTTTGTTTAAGTACTTTAATCGTCCTAAGCGCCTTTTATAATAATTTTTTATATATTCGGTTTTGTCTTATGAATTTAAATATAATGGAAAATGACTTTTTGAAAGTCTTTCTTTCAAATGCTAGACAAAATTGGCTGTAAGATATTTTAACTTTTTAAAATGTTTAATAATTCTTTTTTTTTCAAATAAAATTTAATACTACCTAGCAACCGTCACCCTGCACCCAACCCCAACGTCGCGTTTTATAAAAAAAGTTAAAAAAATTTGAAATGCACGCCAAAAAATTTTTAAATATTTTTCCACCCAATTAAAAAAAAAAAATAATTTAATTCCAATCAAAAAATCTTTCGATCAAAAATTTTTCCGATCAAATCCACGATAACTCTAAAAAAAAATCACAACAATTTTTCCCGAGGGGGGGGGGTTTCTTGCAGTGCAGACCTATCTACCTACTGTGCTTAATTGGCGCTGGGAAAGGCTTTTCTTTATTCATCTTTATCGTTCCGCGAATCATGCAGTTAGAACGGGTCCACAAGGTTACTCAGATCCTGTTGTAATTACAATTTTAAATTAAAGCCGGACTTCCTTCTGGTCCGATGGACCCGAATCCAAAGGGCGCATTTTGCTCATCTGGGAAATTAGATTTAGAGTTATATCGCACGCTCGACAGTTCACATATCAAATTGTATTACGGAAACCAATTGGTTGCCATTCTTACAAAAATTAACGGCAAGACTTATTTTTCAAGCAGATTGAACGCGCATGTCATTGTAAGTCACAGTTACGACAGTTTTCTTGGACGCGAATCAAATATTTCAAGTTATGAAGTTGGCCTGCGTGTTCTCCAGATTTGTAAATCCCATCGAGAATTGTGCAGGAATAATTGTACTTCAGTATTATAAAAGATAAAAATACCAGACCGTGACAGAGCTAAAATGTGCTATTTTTGATGCCTGGGCATTCCACCTTTCTCAAAAAAACTCAATCTGATAATTTAATCAACAGTATGCCAATCGGATTTTGAAACATTATTACTATAGACGGAGGCCATATTAATTACTAGTTTGCATTTCAAGGTTCTGTTGTGCATCATGTAATTTTTTCGGAAATAATAAAATTTTTGAAAATCTCGTTATAATTTATGTAACACGCTATTTTTCAAATATTTTACAATTTTCTTTGAAATCTTTATAGTGTATTACAATATATTATTTTTTACGAAGTGCTTCTGTTAATGATAATTATCTGTAAAATTTAGGTTTTAATAAGAGTTAAAATTAAAAATGTTATTAACATTTTTTTGGAATCTCTTATAATGAATGAAAACTGTATAATGGAAAATGACTTTTTGAAAGTCTTTCTTTCAAATGCTAGACAAAAAATTCGGCTGTAAGATATTTTAACTTTTTAAAGTTTTAATAATTCTTTTTTTCAAAATAAAATTTATACTACCTAGCAACCGTCACCTGCACCCAACTCCCAAGTCTTCGCGTTTATAAAAAAAGTTTAAAAAAATTTGAAATTGCACGCCAAAAATTTTAAATATTTTTCCACCCAATAAAACAAAAAATAATTTAATTCCAATCAAAAATCTTTCGATCAAAAATTTTTCCCGATCCAATCCAACGATAACTCTAAAAAAAATCCAAACAATTTTTCCCGAGCGGGTTCTTGTTAGTGCAGACCTAATCTACCTACGTGTTGCTTAATTGGCGCTGGGAAAGGTTTTCTTTATCCATCTATATCGTTCCGCGGAATCATTGCAGTTAGAACGGGGTCCACAAGGTTACTTCAGATTCCTGTTTGTAATTACAATTTTGAAAATAAAGCCGGACTTCCGTTGCTGGTCCGATGGACCCGAACCAAAGGCGGCTTTTGCACTTCTCAAGGAAGGGAGTCACCAGAGTCAAAAAAAAGAGAAGGCGTGTAGGGGCATGTACGATTACAAAATAACTTCGCTGAAAACCCAAACAGTTCTATTATCACTAATAAAATAAATATTCATCCAAAGATTTGAAAAGGAATTAAAAAATTATTAATTTTTGTTGGGAAAAATATATTATTTTAAAAATAAACTAAAAAACTACGTCTTCAAAATGTTATTAAACCTTTTAGGATTTTCAAAAAACCACTTTTCTATTTAATTCCTTTACGAAGGGATAAGCTGATTTTGTTATTTGTAGTTTTTCAACTACATTACTTTAGACTTAAAAATAAGAAAAGATCATTTAATAAGTTTAACTTAAGCTTTGTAAAAGAAAAATGTTTTACCATTTGAACAAAAAAATAGATTCCACGAAAATCTTTTTAAACCAAGTTAGGCTTGATTAATTAAACATAAAATTTTTTAAAGATTTTTTAAGTTTTTCGATTAAATTTCGTAATTACGTTTTGTTTAATTTACTTAATCGTCCTAAAAGCGCCTTTTATAATAATTTCTTTATATATTCGGTTTTGTCTATTGAAATTTAAATATATGGGAAAAAGACTTTTTGAAAGTCTTTCTTTCAATGCTAGACAAAATTCGGCTGTAAGATATTTTTAACTTGTTTTAAAATGTTTAATAATCTTTTTTGTCAAATAAATTTAATATACC
>JACMZG010000307.1:12500-15096 GCA_018340805.1 Microvelia longipes | reverse complement strand
TAGGATAAACCGCTGTACTGCATGACGCGCGGCGGCCCCGGACACTAAGGCATCACAGAACCTGTATGCCTTTCATTTAGCTAAACGCTATTAATTCCCTAAAAGTCACATTGCTATTTAAAACAAATGTCTATTAGCAGTTAGATCTCGTTCGTTAACGAAATAAAACCCAGACAAATCGTCCACCAACAAGAACGGCCATGCCCACCACCCACCGAATCAGAAAGAGCCTAATCAATCTGTCAATCTCACAGTGTCCGACGCGGTGAAATTTACGTGGTTGAGGTCAAATAAGCCGCAGGCTCCACCCTGGGCCCTTCCGCATTCCTTAAATATCAGCTTGCAACCATACTCCCCGGAACCCAAACCTAGGTCCCGGTGACTTCTCGCAGGAGATTAATTCCTTTCGCAACTGTCAGTTGGCAAGTTTATGGTCAGAACTAGGACGTATACTGATCGTCTTCGGATCCTCGACTTCGTCTGATAATGAATAACATCTGGCAAATTGCTTTCGCATAGACGCTGCTGTGATCTAAGAACACCTCTAGCACCAAGCAACTATGCCCCCGGCAGTCTCTTTAATCATACGTCAGTTTGCGAAAACCAACAAAATAAAACCGAAGTCTATTTTATTATCCATGCAACAATAGCAAGCATCAGCCTGCTCTTAAGCACTCTAATTTTTTCAAAGTAATTGTTTCGCGTCATCCTCAACACCCATTAAAGAGCCATCAAAGATATACACGACGTCGAAGGCAAGATAGCTTTCAATCAAAGATTTCAAACATCTTTTCCATCAATTTCAACTACGAGCGTTTTTTTAAACTTGCAACAACTTTAATTATACGCTATTGGAGCTGGAATTACCGCCGGCTGCTGGCACCAGACTTGCCTCCAATTGATACTTGATAAAGTATTTAAATGCTTCTCATTGCAATTATGAAACCACTAGGCCCATATTGTTATTTGTTGTCCACTACCTCACCGAACCGTATTGGAATTTGACGCGCCCCTGCTGCCTTCCGTGGATGTCGGTAGCCGTTTCTCAGGCTCCCTCTCCGGAAGTCGAACACTGATTCCCCGTTTACCCGTTACAAACCATGTAAGCTTTGATCTTACCATCGAAAGTTGATTAGGTCAGCCACGTTCAAGAGATATGTCGTCAACACAAGGTCGTCAACGATCAGTAAAAAATGATCCAGAGTCATCAAAAAACCGGTTTTCACCAGGTTTGATTTTTTGATCTAATAAATCGCCGCTTGTGGTCACGGCATTCTGTATATTAGCTTAGAATTACCACAGTTATCCCCATGGCAAAGGATAGAAATCTTCTCAAATCTAGCTGTTAGTAATGAGCCATCCGCGGTTTAAGTGTACGAGACTTTTGTACTAAAGAATGCATGGCTTAATCTTTGGATAAGCATATGACTATGGCAGATCAACCAGTATTTATTTTACGTACTCTACTTAACATGGTTTCAATTAAGTAGTCACTAAAGATATAGAAATCAATAAACACAAGTATCATTAACTTTATCAATCGATCAAGCATTAACCACATGATAATCCAAAAAACAGCAATTTCATTTAAAAAACTACTATTTGAAAATAAATTTAATTATCACCCTTTCAACGATTTTTATTTTTTGCAATAAATGATTTAAATACAATGTATAATCAAGTCTCATTTTTATTACTGATTTGAAAAGAAAATTTTTACTTTTCTCTCACATTTAAAATCCAAAAATATAAATATCGTTTACCTCAATGCATCATCGATGCATAAAGCTTGATCATTTCAGTTTACTACTCTACTTAGCATTTACGTTCAATATCATAAGTAAATTTATTCAATCGCTTAGCTATCGTTTAACCGATAACTAAAATAGGCCATTCGTTATATAATATATGATATTCATTGAATTGCTTTTATTGTTAGCGTTTTGGATTCAACAAATTCACTAACAGCAATAAACAATCGCAAAGCAAGCTTCACAACTGTATCTGACCTAGAACAAAGGCCTGGACAATAGAAAATTTAAATTACTAAACGTTCAAAGCGAAAGCTATATTTACCCTTGTTCATGTGGTACGTTAGTAGACGATAACTCCACGCATTTGGAAACCGTTACCGAAACAACATTGCCACTCACAACATTTTTCATTTACCCAAATTCATAACGGAATATATTGAGTTTTAATTTCATTGATAATCAAAATCCAACAGTTATATAATACTATGTCAACTTTACATAGACTACAATATATAGCATTAGTTATCTAACAGGGTAGTATTTAATAAATTGGGAAATACAGAAAATAATTAAGAAAAGATTTTTTAAAATAAAAATTCTCGATTTTTCTAAGTCGAAATGTATAAAAAACTGTAATATTTGATTTTTGAACATGAAATATTTGCATTTTTCTTTGAACAAAATTATTTTATTTTTTAAGTTTCAAATGAAATTTACTTATTAACAACTACTTATTATATAAGTAATATAAAATTAATAAACATTTATTACATTTTATGAATATTGTTAAATGTAAAATCGATTATTATTAATTATTATTATTATTATTATATTATATTTAT
>JACMZG010000307.1:0-7500 GCA_018340805.1 Microvelia longipes | reverse complement strand
TTACCACCCAATTTGGACTGCATTCTCAAACAATCCGACTCATAGGAAACATCAATAAAAGCCTCGTACACTCCAACGGTCTAACACCGTCTATGGACAACATCACAATCAAGTGAATTTGGAGTATACTCAATTAAAAACGCAACCTTTACACCACAACTCCTAATATCAAAGATACAGGATTCAGTGCTGGGCTAATTCCCGGTCGTTCGCCACTACTGGGAAATCCTTGTTAGTTTCTTTCCTCCGCTTAATGATATGCTTAAGTTCAGCGGGTAATCTCATCTGATCTGAGGTCGGATTTAAAAAGTTAATTGAACAATAAATAATAAATTCGAAATTCCTTGACAATTTAATTGATTATTTACTAAATCTCACAGGTACAGCACACATATGCACCAGAACGCAACTCATTAAGCTGCGGCACTGGAGAAAATGTATGCATCAAATGATATCATAATCAATAATCCAGAATTTCCGTCAAACTTGTTCAATTATATTTAAAACACTCATACGTCAATAATACGAAACGCACATATGATAAGCAAAATTAAATTGTCATTGTCATTAATAGCATCATTATTACTATATTATCAATCCAAAATATATTTAAAAGATCAAACAAATAAATCAACAACCCATTCAAACATTGTTTATTGCCTTTTCTTCTTCTATACAATGTCAATAAATTATGAAAAAATTAACAACAAATAAATCTACTTCAACACATTACTTTATGTTAATCATATGTAAAACTGTATATTAATAGCATTTCAAAATCGAAACTCTATGTTTCCATAGAGGTGTACTTGTTTAACAATACACTATCACCTTAAAGAGGCACTTTCGATTGAAATAAACCAAAAGTGAACCCTCAAAACATTACTATTGAACGTAATGATAAATGCCACCCCTCAGACATGTGGCTATAGGTTGACCCATAGCCGCCATTTGCGTTCAAAATGTCAATGATCAGAGCGTTGTGCATTCACATTAATTCACATGTTTTGCTACGTTCTTCATCGACGTGCGAGCCGAGTGATCCATCGCTTAAAGTGGTTATAATATACAGATGCTTTTACAGCGATCCATTCTAATTTCAATCAACCCAACTTCTTTTACAAATCGAGGATTGCCATTATCATTTGATCACCAAACGATACTGTAAAGTTAAATAGAAAAGAAACACACGGGCAGCTTTTCATATAATATCGTGTTAATCAACATACAAATTTTTAGCCAATTGCAGTTTGCCAAAATAAATGATTAATAAAATTGAATCGGATATTTATCTACAAAGCATTAGACCAGTTATATTAATCACTGCGAATTCGGACCAAATAAATAACACAATTTTTAAAGAATATATATTAACTTTAAACCTGCACAATATCCTGATAATGCTTTGATATTGTTTTTATCAGTGCCAACAATTGTGTTTTGTAATTCCTTTTTACGAAGATACCATAAGTCTGTCATATAAACAACACCCAATAAAAATGTTATATGAGTACTCGTATTTCGAAAAATACCATAGGCACCCTGTGAAAGTGTGGTTTAATGCTGATTAATTTACTAGCACTTGAAACCATATTTACTACTATAAAACGAGTCGAATTGAGCGAGCCGAATACTCGCAAAACACCAAGTAGATAATATGTAATAGTAAATAAAAATCAGCATTTTTTATATTAATAATTCATTATAAAAAATTGAGCCAAAATCGTTTTTTTAATTTAATTTTAGCATGTCAGCTGTAAATTCTGTTCTTTTATTCAACTAATAATGATCCTTCCGCAGGTTCACCTACGGAAACCTTGTTACGACTTTTACTTCCTCTAAATGATCAAGTTTGAGTGTCTTTCCCAACATAGAAATGTTGCCATTTCTTAACCGAATCCAACGATCTCACTAAACCATTCAATCGGTAGTAGCGACGGGCGGTGTGTACAAAGGGCAGGGACGTAATCAGCGCAAGCTAGTGACTTGCGCTTACTAGGAATTCCTCGTTCAAGCGAATAATTACAATCGCAATCCTGATACGACAGTGTTACAAGATTGCCCAACTATTTCTAGTAAGGGATACTTGTTGAACTGCCATTGTAGCGCGCGTGCGGCCCGGACATCTAAGGGCATCACAGACCTGTTATTGCTCTTTTTCATTTAGCTAGACGCTATTTATTCCTCTAAGAAGTGATCATTTACGATTTAAAATAAATACACTATTTAGCAAGTTAGAGTCTCGTTCGTTATCGGAATTAACCTGACAATCGCTCCACCAACTAAGAACGGCCATGCACCACCACCCACCCGAATCAAGAAGAGCTATCAATCTGTCAATCCTCACAGTGTCCGGACCGGTGAGATTTCCCGTGTTGAGTCAAATTAAGCCGCAGGCTCCACTCCTGGTGGTGCCCTTCCGTCAATTCCTTTAAGTTTCAGCTTTGCAACCATACTTCCCCGGAACCCAAAGACTTGGTTTCCCGGTGACTTCTAGCAAGATGATAAATTATTCGCTAACTGTCAGTTGGCATAGTTTATGGTCAGAACTAGGACGGTATCTGATCGTCTCGATCCTCTGACTTTCGTTCTTGATTAATGAAAACATTCTTGGCAAATGCTTTCGCAGTAGATTGTCTGCTGATGGTCTCAGAATTTCACCTCTAGCACCAGCATACATATGCCCCCGGCAGTCTCTTTAATCATTACTCAGTTTCGAAAACCAACAAAATAAAACCGAAGTCTTATTTCATTATTCCATGCAACAATATGCAGGCATAAGCCTGCTTTAAGCACTCTAATTTTTTCAAAGTAAACTGTCGTTATTGAAAAATCCCATAAAGTGACTTAACAATATACACGACGGTGAAGGAAGATCAACACTCGGTCATAGACCTCATAAGAATCATTTCCTCAATTTCAACTACGAGCTTTTAACTGCAACAACTTTATATACGCTTTGGAGCTGGAATTACCGCGGCTGCTGGCACCAGACTTGCCCTCCAATTGATACTTGATAAGTATTTAAAATATTCTCATTGCAATTATGAAACCACTAGGGCCCATATTGTTATTTATTGTCACTACCTCACCGAACCGGTATTGGGTATTTTCCGCCTGCTGCTCCGTGGATGTGGTAGCCGTTTCTCAGGCTCCCTCTCCGGAATCGAACACTGATTCCCCGTTACCCGTTACAACCATGGTAAGCTTTGATCTTACCATCGAAAGTTGATAGGTCAGCCATTTCAAGAGATTCGTCGTCAACACTAAGGTTGTCGATCAGTGAAGTTATTCCAGAGTCATCAAAATTCTGCCTTGCGAGTTTTGATCTAATAAATCCGCCGCTTCGTGAGTCACGGCATTCTTAAAATTATAGCTCTAGAATTACCACAGTTATCTTGTGGCAAATAGATTATCTCTTAAAATAATAGCTGTTATAATGAGCCATCCGCGGTTTCAGTTATAAAACTTGTGTACTTAGACATGCATGCTTAATCTTGAGAAAGCAATACTACTGGCAGGATAACCAGATATTTACATATATATACGACCGCCTAAGCGAGTCATTTCGTTAAATTCAATCGCATAACTGCATATTTACACAGCTACATTAGGGTCATTCGTTAAATTGCAAAGCAACCTAATTTCTTATCGTAAACCTCATAAATGATAGGTAATAATTGAATAATCAATAAATCTGACAAGATACAGGCCTGGACAGAGAAAATGAAATGCAACTGCTACATCTGCTTGCTATATTCACCCGACAATATGTATAAACGTAAACAATCAAAAATTATTAAGGATTATCGCTGCGTTGGCTGTAGGGCTACTAACAAAATATTCTGTACTGATCCACAATTGTATTAACAATTGATAGATTTATATAGCACAAATAATCAATCAGTATATTTCAACTAACAACTATAAATTAATAGTCAGCTCACATAATACGTGGATATATACCTTGGTAGCACCTGAACCGGCGACTTAGTATTAATTTATTGTTTCCAAAAATATATTATTAGATGTAAAACTGTTTTCTTAATATGTTAGCGAAAAAATTTATCAAAAACGGTTAAAATAAGAAATTTAGGGCATTTCCTTTGAAAATTGTGTAAAAATTTAAAATTTTTTTATCTTTTGTTTGTATTATTATGTTTATTAAGCTCAAATTGCTTTCTAGTATAATTTAATTCTCTGTTAAATGTACTAATTTTATTTCAAATTTAAAATTTTTAGCAATAGTTAGACATTTATGTGGTTCATTAAAAATACACGTGATTAAACATAATTATCTTTTTGCTGATATTATTAATGTTATATAATTATTAGAGAGAAAAAATTCTACATCGAATCATACTAAATCTCTTATTATATCTCAATTTTTACTAAAGTATGACTAAATTAAGTTATGAGAGGTTTCCTTAATTTTTGGATTTGGCCGCTGGGGTTTGAAGAAATACACATTGTACTGAATTGAATTATATATCTAATGTAAAGAGCGTAAAAAGTTGAGTAGGAATCAGTTTAAATACCAAAAAACTTTATTATTCACAAAGTTATTCGAGGTTTAAGTTTATCGGAGGCTGGGATTTTCCTTAATTTATAATTTTTCTAAAAAAATTATTATTTCTTTTTTAAGGTTATATATGATACATATATTAGAAGAGCAAGAAAGGGAAATCAGATCCATTCCTTTACTTTCGTTATGTCTCAGATGAAAAAGTTATATTAATTGAAAATTAATTAATTAATTTTACTAAGAATTATGCAATGATGTAATACTTGCAAAATATCTTTGGTCATAAATTTAGTGCAATAATTTTTTAATAAAATGTGTTTCGTTTCTTTATTTTAGGTTCGATAATATGATTTATATCATTAGAAAGAACAAAAAATAAAATAGACGGACAGTTTATTGCTTAATTAATGGAAACAAAGTTATATTAATTTAAAAAGTTAATTAATTAAATTTCATTTAACAGTAGTAAGAATGTGAATATTAATCCAAAAATTTTTTGGAAAATTTTTGGGGAAATTTTTTAAATCTTGTCATCAATAAATCAAAATTATCAATTTTTAAAATAATTACAGAAATTATTAACAAAAAAAATGAATGTAAAAATTATTATTATATATATTATTATTATATTTTTATTGACCAAAAAATTTTGTCAAAAAATTTTTATATTAAATTATTTATTTGACCCAAAAAATTTTTGTCAAAAAATATTATTAATTATATATTTATTATTATTATTTTATGACCCAAAAAATTTTGTCAAAAATATTATTATATTATATTATTTTTATGACCCAAAAATTTGTCAAAAAATATTATTTATTATTTATTATTTTTATGACCGCAAAATTTTTGTCAAAAAATTATTAATTATTAATTATATTATTTTATGACCCAAAAATTTTTGTCAAAAAATTTCTGGAAATTTGAAATATTAATTTTTTTGACCAAAAAATTTTTTCGGAAAATTTTGCAAAATTTTGAAAAATTACATTTTTTTAAAAAAATTTTGGTATTTATAATTTTCTGGTTATATATGCTTAAAATTGAAAATAATTCGGTAAAATTTTCAAATTCCGACTAAAAAGCAGAGAAATTTTTGTAATTTTTTATAATTTTCAGAAATATTGAGAAAATTAATCGAGCCAAAAAACTATAATTCGGTAAATTTTCAAAACAAAATATAAAAGCGGAATTGCATCAATGCAATTCCACTAAAAGCACTAAAAAGCACAATAAAAAAGTACATTAAACAGCACTATTAAACAGCACTAAAAACCACTATAAAACAGCATCATTAACAGATATAATAAAGTATAGTTAATATGGCCCGACCGCCACAATGAATGAACTCTAAAAGTCCAAATCATCGCGTCAAATGGGGATATAGTTCAAAATCTCGCAGTTAAACCGCTCGAATTCTTACGCTACCCCGACCGGAAAGTAAGTCGTCTACAAACGATTTAATGCCCACACGTAAACCATTATAAATGATTCAACATCCCTTCTATTTCATAGAAAGTCCGAGTTTAAATGTATGGCTAAGCCACATTCACCGACTTGCGTCAGTGAATAATATTATTGCCTCTTACGAGGTGGGCACAATTTATCATGACTCTAGGCGAGATTCAGACTAGAGGCGTTCAGTCTTAACTCTCGATGGTAGCTTCGTGCCACTGACCTTTCGATCAAGCACACTTACCAGTGATCCCGAATCTGCGGTTCCTCTCGTGAGCAGAATTACTATATCATGACACTTATATAGTAGGGTAAAACTACCTGTCTCACGACGGTCTAAACCCAGCTCACGTTCCCTATTAGTGGGAACAATCCAACGCTTTGCGAATTCTGCTTCGCAATGATAGGAAGAGCCGACATCGAAGATCAAAAAAGCGACGTCGCTATGAACGCTGGCCCCACAAGCCAGTTATCCCTGTGGTAACTTTTCTGACACCTCTTGCTTTAAACTCTAAATTAATCAAAAGGATCGATAGGCCGCGCTTTCACGGTCTGTATTCGTACTGAAAATCAAATCAAGAGAGCTTTTCCCCTTTTAGTCAACACCAGGTTTCTGTCCTGGTTGAGCTCCCCTTGGGACATCTGCGTTACCATTTGACAGATGTACCGCCCAGTCAAACTCCCCACCTGACACTGTCCTCAGAACAGTTCGACGGCATCCGAAGATTACCATCTTATCTCGACAAATAATTAACCTAAGTTAATTGCACTGCATTACTGAGTAAGTAAAGAAACAATCAGAGTAGTGGATTTCACTGGCGACTTGCGTCTCCCACTTATGCACACCTCTAATGTTCCCTACAAAGTCGGACTAGAGCAAGCTCAACAGGGTCTTCTTTCCCCCTATATTTCCAAGCCCGTTCCCTTGGCTGTAGTTTCGCTAGATAGTAGATAGGGACAGTAGGAATCTCGTTAATCCATTCATGCACGTCACTAAAGAGACGAGGCATTGGCTACCTGAAGAGATCATAGTTACCCCGCCGTTAACCAGCGCTTAATTGAATTTCTTCACGTTGACATTCATGCACTGGCAGAAATCACATTGCGTCAAAGCCGTTCACCAGCCATCGCAATGCTTGTTTTAATTAGACAGTCGGATTCCTCTAGTCCATGCCAGTTCTAGGTTGATCGTTTAGTGCACAGCGACTATTACAAGTCCCGAAAGACTCATAATATAGCAATACCCGCAATCAATCGAATCAAAATGTGCCGTAGTCAATCAAACTCAAGTTGCCCTAAGCTCAATCAATAACAACCCACTCTCGTTTCAATCGACTTCTTGATAAAGCCCACCATGCCCGATCCCTAGAGCCAATCCTTTTACCGAAGGTACGGATCTAATTTGCCGACTTCCCTTACCTACATTGTTCTAAGACATAGGCTGCTCACCTAGGAGACCTGCTGCGGATATCGGTACGGATTGATATGAAATTTATAACCTGCCCCTCAGATTCAAG
>JACMZG010000306.1:22406-36650 GCA_018340805.1 Microvelia longipes | reverse complement strand
TCAAAATTAATTTGCGCGGGACTTTATTTGAAATTTAAATTCAAATTTTTAAATTTTTGAAAGATATGAATTTGAAAGTAGTATGTATGTTCCTATAATTTAAAACTTGTATACATTACCAAAAGTACTTGGGTCTAAAAATGCATGGTTTCTATCATTTTAGCTATGAATTTGTTACACCCACCTTGCAGTTTTTGAACCTTTTTTGACCCTTGTGAACACAATAATAAAGGTACAAGAATAATAAAGGTGTCAAAAATGCGCAATAATGAGGCGCGATTACTTCCACTATAAAAATTTAAAAAATATTTTGGCGCGAAAAATTTTCAAAATTTAAATTCAAATTTTAAAAATTTTGGAGAGATATTATCTTGAAACCGTTACCATAGTTCTTAAATTAAAAACTACCTATACATCATCTAAAGTACTTGCCTCTTAAAATGCATAGTTTTGCCTATAAGACCCCTACCCCCCCTAGCGAAAAAAGAAAAAAGAAAGATAGAGAGAAAGTGAATACATCATTTTGAAGGGAATTTAATTCCAAGAACTATGGTCGAGTCAGATTTTTGATTTTGATTGATGCGTTGGCGGCATTTTGCTTTGAAAATTAAAACTGACACACACACAGCCTTTCAAATTTTAAAAATTCATAAATGTGATTCAAATGTTCCGTATATGTCCAACTTCTATTAAGAAAAAATCTTCAAACCAAGTGATATTTCATGTTAAAGATTCTGAATAATTTCTATCATTTTAGTATGAATTTGACACCACCTTACAGTTTTTAAACCTTTTTTGACCCTTGTGAACACAATAATAAAGATACAAGAATAATAAAGGTGTCAAAAGATGCGCAATAATGAGGCGCAATTACTTCCACTATAAATTTTAAAAATTTTTGGCGGGAAAAACTTTTTAAAATTTAAATTCAAATTTTAAAAATTTTGGAGAATATTATCTTGAAACCGTTACCATAGTTCTTACAATTAAAAACTACCTATACATCATTTAAAGTACTTGCCTCTTCAATCAATAGTTTTTGCCTACTAGAGAACCCCTCACCCCCCACCCTAGCGTTGGCGGCAAATTTTGCTTTGAAAATTAAAAAATTGACACACACACACACAATTGCAAAATTTGAGAAAAACTTTGTTCACAAGAAATGTAGTTTAAGTTTAAAGTAAAGTTTAAGTAAATTTTTAAGTTATTTGGTTATGTTTTCGTCCCTAGATTATGTAATCAAAAAAAATTGATTACGTAATAATTCAAAATCTTTAACATGAAATATCTCTCTTTTGAAGCATTTTTTTCTAATACAAGTTTGGACATTACACGGATAGTTTTTAATTCTCTACATTTTTTGTGACAAAGTTTTTTCAAAATTTGAATTGTGTGTGTGTGTGTCATTTTGAATTTTCAAAGCAAAATACCGCCAACGCATCAATCAAAATCAAAAATCTGACTCGACCATAGTTCTTGGAATTAAATTCCCTTCAAAATGATGTATTCACTTTCTCTCTATCTTTCTTTTTTCTTTTTCGCTAGGGGGGGGGGTAGGGGTCTCTATAGGCAAAACTATGCATTTTAAGAGGCAAGTACTTTAGATGATGTATAGGTAGTTTTTAATTGTAAGAACTATGGTAACGGTTTCAAGATAATATCTCTCCAAAAATTTTTAAAATTTGAATTTAAATTTTAAAATTTTTCCGCCAAATTATTTTTCAAATTTTTATAGTGGAAAGTAATGCGCCTCATTATTGCGCATCTTTTGACACCTTTATTATTCTTGTATCTTTATTATTGTGTTCACAAGGGTCAAAAAAGGTTCAAAAACTGCAAGGTGGTGTAACAAATTCATAGCTAAAATGATAGAAATTATTATTCAGAATCTTTAACATGAAATATCACTGGTTTGAAGCATTTTTCTTAATAGAAGTTTGGACATTATACGGATACATTTCGATTGTCTACATTTTTCATGACCAACATTTTTCAAAATGTTGAAAGGGTGTGTGTGTCAGTTTTTAATTTTCAAAGCAAAATGCCGCCAACGCATCAATCAAAATCAAAATCTGACTCGACCATAGTTCTTGGAATTAAATTCCCTTCAAAATGATGTATTCACTTTCTCTCTATCTTTCTTTTTTTTCTTTTTTCGCTAGGGGGGGGGGGTAGGGGTCTTATAGGCAAACTATGCATTTTAAGAGGCAGTACTTTAGATGATGTATAGGTAGTTTTTAATTGTAAGAACTATGGTAACGGTTTCAAGATAATATTTCTCCAAAATTTTAAAATTTGAATTTAAACCGCGCGCCAAAAGTGGAAGTAATTGCGCCTCATTATTGCGCATCTTTGACACCTTTATTATTCTTGTATCTTTATTATTGTGTTCACAAGGGTCAAAAAGGTTTCAAAAACTGCAAGGTGGTGTAACAAATTCATAGCTAAAATGATAGAAATTATTATTCAGAATCTTTAACATGAAATATCACTGGTTTGAAGCATTTTTCTTAATAGAAGTTTGGACATTATACGGATACATTTCGATTGTCTACATTTTTCATGACCAAGATTTTTCAAAATGTTGAAAGGGTGTGTGTGTGTGTCAGTTTTGAATTTTCAAAGCAAAATACCGCCAACGCATCAATCAAAATCAAAATCTGACTCGACCATAGTTCTTGGAATTAAATTCCCTTCAAAATGATGTATTCACTTTCTCTCTATCTTTCTTTTTTCTTTTTCGCTAGGGGGGGGGGTAGGGGTCTCTATAGGCAAAACTATGCATTTTAAGAGGCAAGTACTTTAGATGATGTATAGGTAGTTTTTAATTGTAAGAACTATGGTAACGGTTTCAAGATAATATCTCAAAATTTTTAAAATTTGAATTTAAATTTTGAAAATTTTTCCGCCAAATTATTTTTAAAATTTTATAGTGGAAGTAATCGCGCCTCATTATTGCGCATCTTTTGACACCTTTATTATTCTTGTATCTTTATTATTGTGTTCACAAGGGTCAAAAAAGGTTTCAAAAACTGCAAGGTGGTGTAACAAATTCATAGCTAAAATGATAGAAATTATTATTCAGAATCTTTAACATGAAATATCACTGGTTTGAGCATTTTTTCTTAATAGAAGTTGGACATTATACGGATACATTTCGATTGTCTACATTTTCATGACCAACATTTTTCAAAATGTTGAAAGGGTGTGTGTGTGTCAGTTTTAATTTTCAAAGCAAAATGCCGCCAACGCATCAATCAAAATCAAAATCTGACTCGACCATAGTTCTTGGAATTAAATTCCCTTCAAAATGATGTATTCACTTTCTCTCTCTTATCTTTTCTTTTTTCTTTTTTCGCTAGGGGGGGGGGGGGTCTCTATAGGCAAACTATGCATTTTAAGAAAGCTTTAGATGATGTATAGGTAGTTTTTAATTGTAAGAACTATGGTAACGGTTTCCTAACCTTTTCCTTCCAAAATTTTTAAAAATTTAAATTTTAAAAGTTTTTCCCGCAAAATATTTTTAAAATTTTTATAGTGGAAGTAATTGCGCCTCATTATTGCGCATCTTTTGACACCTTTATTATTCTTGTATCTTTATTATTGTGTTCACAAGGGTCAAAAAAAGGTTTCAAAAACTGCAAGGTGGTGTAACAAATTCATAGCTAAAATGATAGAAATGCATTATTCAGAATCTTTAACTGAAATATCACTGGTTTGAGCTTTTTCTTAATAGAAGTTTGGACATTATACGGACATTTCGATTGGACATTTTTCATGACCAACAATTTTCAAAATGTTGAAAGGGTGTGTGTGTGTGTCAGTTTTAAATTTTCAAAGCAAAATACCGCCAACGCAATCAATCAAAATCAAAATCTGACTCGACCATAGTTCTTGGAATTAAATTCCCTTCAAAATGATGTATTCACTTTCTCTCTATCTTTCTTTTTTCTTTTTTTCGCTAGGGGGTAGGGGTCTTTAGGCAAACTATGCATTTTAAGAGGGATGATGTATAGTAGTTTTTAAAGAACTATGGTAACGGGCTCCCAATCCAAAATTTTAAAATTTGAATTTAAATTTGAAAGTTTTTCCCGCCAAAATATTTTTCAAATTTTATAGTGGAAGTAATTGCGCCTCATTATTGCGCATCTTTTGACACCTTTATTATTCTTGTATCTTTATTATTGTGTTCACAAGGGTCAAAAAAGGTTAAAAACTGCAAGGTGGTGCCAAATTCATAGCTAAAATGATAGAAATTATTTATTCAGAATCTTTAACATGAATATCACTGGTTTGAAGCATTTTTCTTAATAGAAGTTTGGACATTTACGGATACATTTCGATTGTCTAATTTTTCATGACCAAATTTTTCAAAATTGAAAGGGTGTGTGTGTGTGTCAGTTTTTAATTTTCAAAGCAAAATGCCAACGCATCAATCAAAATCAAAAATCTGACTCGACCATAGTTCTTGGAATTAAATTCCCTTCAAAAATGATGTATTCACTTTCTCTCTATCTTTCTTTTTTCTTTTTTCGCTGGGGGGGGTAGGGGTCTCTATAGGCAAAACTATGCATTTTAAGAGGCAGTAATTTAGATGATGTATAGGTAGTTTTTAATTGTAAGAACTATGGTAACGGTTTCAAGATAATATCTCTCCAAAATTTTTAAAAATTTGAATTTAAATTTTGAAAGTTTTTCGCGCCAAATTATTTTTCAAAATTTTTATAGTGGAAGTAATTGCGCCTCATTATTGCGCATCTTTTGACACCTTTATTATTCTTGTATCTTTATTATTGTGTTCACAAGGGTCAAAAAGGTTTAAAAACTGCAAGGTGGTGTGCCAAATTCATACTTAAAATGATAGAAATTATTATCAGAATCTTTAACATGAAATATCACTGGTTTGAAGCATTTTTCTTATAAAAAGTTTTGGAATTACGGATACATTTGATTGACATTTTTCATGACCAAATTTTTTCAAAATTGAAAGGGTGTGTGTGTGTCATTTTAAATTTTCAAAGCAAAATGCCGCCAACGCATCAATCAAATCAAAAATCTGACTCGACCATAGTTCTTGAATAAATTCCCTTCAAAATGATGTATTCACTTTCTCTATCTTTCTTTTTCTTTTTCTAGTAGGGGTCTCTTTAGGCAAAACTATGCATTTTAAGAGGCAAGTACTTTAGATGATGTATAGGTAGTTTTTAATTTAAGAGAACTATGGTAACGGTTTCAAGATAACATCTCTCCAAAATTTTTAAAATTTGAATTTAAATTTGAAATTTTTCGCCAAAATATTTTTTAAAATTTTTATAGTGGAAGTAATTGCGCCTCATTATTGCGCATCTTTTGACACCTTTATTATTCTTGTATCTTTATTATTGTGTTCACAAGGGTCAAAAAGGTTTCAAAAACTGCAAGGTGGTGTAACAAATTCATAGCTAAAATGATAGAAATTATTATTCAGAATCTTTAACATGAAATATCACTGGTTTGAAGCATTTTTCTTAATAGAAGTTTGGAATTATACGGATACATTTCGATTGTCTACATTTTCATGAATTTTTTCAAAATTGAAAGGCTGTGTGTGTGTCAGTTTTAATTTTCAAAGCAAAATGCCGCCAACGCATCAATCAAAATCAAAAATCTGACTCGACCATAGTTCTTGGAATTAAATTCCCTTCAAAATGATGTATTCACTTTTCTCTCTATCTTTCTTTTTTCTTTTTTTCGCTAGGGGGGGTAGGGGTCTCTTAGGCAAAACTATGCTTTTAAGAGGCCAGTATTAGATGATGTATAGGTAGTTTTTAATTTTAAGAACTATGGTAACAAGGTTTCCCTTCTCTCCAAAATTTTTTTAAATTTGAATTTAAATTTTAAAAAGTTTTTCCCGCCAAAATATTTTTCAAATTTTTATAGTGGAAGTAATTGCGCCTCATTATTGCGCATCTTTTGACACCTTTATTATTCTTGTATCTTTATTATTGTGTTCACAAGGGTCAAAAAAGGTTTCAAAAACTGCAAGGTGGTGTAACAAATTCATAGCTTAAAATGATAGAAATTATTTATTCAGAATCTTTTAACATGAATATCACTGGTTTGAAGCATTTTTTCTTAATAAATTTTGGACATTATACGGATACATTTCGATTGTCTACATTTTTCATGACCAAGATTTTTCAAAATGTTGAAAGGGTGTGTGTGTGTCAGTTTTAAATTTTCAAAGCAAAATGCCGCCAACGCATCAATCAAATCAAAAATCTGACTCGACCATAGTTCTTGGAATTAAATTCCCTTCAAAATGATGTATTCACTTTTCTCTCTATCTTTCTTTTTTCTTTTTTTCGCTAGGGGGGGGTAGGGTCTCTATAGGCAAAACTATGCATTTTAAGAGGCAGTATTTAGATGATGTATAGGTAGTTTTTAATTTAAGAACTATGGGTGTTTCCCATCCAAAAATTTTTAAAATTTGAATTTAAATTTTAAAAGTTTTTCCCGCCAAAAATATTTTTTCAAATTTTTATAGTGGAAGTAATTGCGCCTCATTATTGCGCATCTTTTGACACCTTTATTATTCTTGTATCTTTATTATTGTGTTCACAAGGGTCAAAAAAGGTTCAAAAACTGCAAGGTGGTGTAACAAATTCATAGCTTAAAATGATAGAAATTATTATTCAGAATCTTTAACATGAAATATCACTGTTTGAAGCATTTTTCTTAATAGAAGTTTGGACATTATACGGATACATTTCGATTGTCTACATTTTTTCATGACCATTTTTCAAAATGTTGAAAAAGGTGTGTGTGTGTGTCATTTTAATTTTCAAAGCAAAATACCGCCAACGCATCAATCAAAATCAAAATCTGACTCGACCATAGTTCTTGGAATTAAATTCCCTTCAAAATGATGTATTCACTTTCTCTCTTCTTTCTTTTTTCTTTTTTCGCTAGGGGGGGGTAGGGGTCTCTATAGGCAAAACTATGCATTTTAAGAGGCAAGTACTTTAGATGATGTATAGGTAGTTTTTAATTGTAAGAACTATGGTAACGGTTTCAAGATAATATCTCTCCAAAATTTTTAAAATTTGAATTTAAATTTTGAAATTTTTCCCGCCAAATTATTTTTCAAAATTTTATAGTGGAAGTAATTGCGCCTCATTATTGCGCATCTTTTGACACCTTTATTATTCTTGTATCTTTATTATTGTTCACAAGGGTCAAAAAAGGTTCAAAAACTGCAAGGTGGTGTAACAAATTCATAGCTAAAATGATAGAAATTATTATTCAGAATCTTTAACATGAAATATCACTGGTTTGAAGCATTTTTCTTAATAGAAGTTTGGACATTATACGGATACATTTCGATTGTCTACATTTTTCATGACAAATTTTTTCAAAATTTGAAAGGGTGTGTGTGTGTCAGTTTTGAATTTTCAAAGCAAAATACCGCCAACGCATCAATCAAAATCAAAAATCTGACTCGACCATAGTTCTTGGAAATTAAATTCCCTTCAAAATGATGTATTCACTTTCTCTCTATCTTTCTTTTTTCTTTTTTCGCTAGGGGGGGTAGGGGTCTCTATAGGCAAAACTATGCATTTTAAGAGGCAAGTACTTTAGATGATGTATAGGTAGTTTTTAATTGTAAGAACTATGGTAACGGTTTCAAGATAATATCTCTCCAAAATTTTTAAAATTTGAATTTAAATTTTAAAAAGTTTTTCGCCAAATTATTTTTCAAATTTTTATAGTGGAAGTAATCGCGCCTCATTATTGCGCATCTTTTGACACCTTTATTATTCTTGTACCTTTATTATTGTGTTCACAAGGGTCAAAAAAGGTTTCAAAAACTGCAAGGTGGTGTAACAAATTCATAGCTAAAATGATAGAAATTATTATTCAGAATCTTTAACATGAAATATCACTGGTTTCAAGCATTTTTTCTTAATAGAAGTTTGGACATTATACGGATACATTTCGATTGTCTACATTTTCATGACCAAGTTTTTCAAAATGTTGAAAGGGTGTGTGTGTGTGTCAGTTTTAATTTTCAAAGCAAAATACCGCCAACGCATCAATCAAAATCAAAAATCTGACTCGACCATAGTTCTTGGAATTAATTCCCTTCAAAATGATGTATTCACTTTCTCTCTATCTTTCTTTTTTTCTTTTTTCGCTAGGGGGGGGGTAGGGGTCTCTATAGGCAAAACTATGCATTTTAAGAGGCAAGTACTTTAGATGATGTATAGGTAGTTTTTAATTGTAAGAACTATGGTAACGGTTTCAAGATAATATCTCTCCAAAATTTTTAAAATTTGAATTTAAATTTTGAAAATTTTTCCGCGCCAAATTATTTTTCAAATTTTTATAGTGGAAGTAATCGCGCCTCATTATTGCGCATCTTTTGACACCTTTATTATTCTTGTACCTTTATTATTGTGTTCACAAGGGTCAAAAAGGTTCAAAAACTGCAAGGTGGTGTAACAAATTCATAGCTAAAATGATAGAAACCATGCATTTTTAGACCCAAGTACTTTTGGTAATGTATACATAGTTTTAAATTATAGGAACATACATACTACTTTTCAAATTCATATCTTTCAAAAATTTAAAAATTTGAATTTAAATTTCAAATAAAGTCCCGCGCAAATTAATTTTGAATTTTTATGCGGATCTAACTGCGGCTCACAATTGCGAGTCTTTTGCACCTTTACTGACCCCTCTACGACCCTTGTAACGTCCACAATCCTTTAAAAACCGACTTTAAAAACCATTTTATACACACCTACACGTACCTTTTGAATCGATTTTCACAGGGTTCTTTCATCTGAAGGTATTGGTTCATGAGACATTCCTATCTTACTTTTTAATTCTCTATCTTTTAATGAAATAAAAAATTTTTTAAAAAATTTATTGATTTTTAAATTTAAATTTTAAAATTAAAAAAAAAAAATATTAATTACTATCACATTAAAATTTTTTCAACAAAACAAAAAATTGGCCTCCAAATTTTGACCTTTTGAAAAATTTTCTGCCCAGGGGGGGGTGGTAACAGTGCGCTACTATTACTACCTATTATATTATTATATTATTATTATTATTTTATTATTATTATTTATATTTTTATTTTTTTATTATTATTTTATTATTATTATATTATTATTTATTATTATTTATCATCAGTATCATTTATGATGTTGGACCGTTTCTTGTTTCATCTATGATATAATTATTTTCTTTAGCATTAGTAATTAAAAATTTAAAAAAGATGATAAAAGAAATTTTTATAATGATTTATTCATGATAGGGTCAGGTGGGAGATGGGAAACAATAAAAAAATTTAACTTTGCGTGTTTTGTTTAATTTTTGGTTTAATTAAATTTATTTTTACGAAATTTTTTAAATTTAGATAAAATCATGGTCGAGTATGAATTTAAATTTTGGGTTAGTTAATGAGGATTAAATAATAAAGTTTGTATTCAAAATTTTTAAAATTATATTTCATATTAATATTATAAAGATTGTTGTTTAGTTAAAAAAATATGTACTTTAATTATAATTTAATTAAATTCATGTATGCAGATATTTTGGAAAATCTTGTCATCCAACATTTCGTCAAAAAATTCACAAAACCCGAATCGTTGAGAAAATTCGGGAAATTTTAGAGTATGTCACAACCCGAATCATGTAATTTTAAGATTGTATACAGATCGGTTAAATTTTGAAAATCCGGGACCCCAGGCGACATCATGTGGAAAGCGACAAATCACGGATTTTACAAATTACGAAAATCCGGTACCGGCAACATCATGGAAGCGATTAAACGTTCAATTCAAAATCACTTTTAGGGCCAGGTATATGGAAACATTGTTGAATAAACATCCAGATGAACAAGAGAAGAATTCAACTGCTACAACTCAACAATCAGAATTGATGACAGACCACAGGGGTATATAGTGAGATGATGCTATACAGATTTAGACTAATTTTATTGACACGCTTTGGGCCCACATTTAGTTTTAAAAATTATTCATTATCAGCAGTTTGAAAGAGCATTAAATTCCACTATTAATTACGGTTAATATTGGCTAATTTTTGCGCTAGAAAAATATTGAAGGAACGAATATTCACTTTATTGATTATTATAAGAGTAGTTGTGCCAGAAAGTTTGAAATTGAAATAATTCACGAAGAATTCATTAAATTTGTAGCGTCAACAGAATTTTGTTGAAAAAAAAAAATTAACTAAAGGAAGAAGTAAATTTTTTCTTTTATTATATATTTTAATGATAAAAATGTTAAAATTGACCCCTGATTCCAAGTTGCTAAAGTTTGGATGTCAGTGTTTAATTAGTATTGATGTTTATGATGATAAAGTTATTGCTTCGAAACAAAAAATTTATAATTTGATTTACAATTTATGTATAATTAAAGATTATCTAGTAGAAAGGTTTAGCTTTTGATTTTTGTTGTGATTAGTTATCATGATAATATTAAATCAATGATCTAAATTGATGGAACATTATAAAGGAATAATAAGAATTTTACGTTTTTCATATTGGTTGATTTACGATTAAAAATTTATAGACAGATCTGTTATAATGATTAAATTACAAATCTTATAATTTATGTATCATACAGAATAATATCATGATTCTGGCAAATTAGATTATATACATAATAATAAGAATTTTGAATATAAGGAATTGATGTCATACCGTGCATATCTTTACAAAAATATCGGAGCAGGAATTGAAAATAGGTATTTTCGTGATTAATTCATAAATAATTTAAATTTTTCGATAGTATTTATATTTAAAATGACTGATTGTTTTCGTCTTCATGAATTTATCATAAAATAGATCTGAAATAATAATTTGATAATATTATTTTTACATGGTCATCAATTTGAAACATCTATCAGTGAATACTTCTTAAATATGTTTGTGGAAATTTTTCAATTTGAAAACGTTTAAATAACTAATAATACAATCCCATTTATATAATAAGAGCCTTAAATTGGAGAAAATTAACATTTAATTTTAGATTTTAATTTATAAAAGGTTTGAAATTGTTTTTTCAATTATGTAAACCATGTGAGTTTAGAAAATAATGAATTAGTCAAACCAAAACTATTTTTCTGACTTGGAAATTTAATACACTAATTTGTTCAAGCAATGTGGAATATACTTTGTAAGGTATCATCGAATTTCAATATCCGCAGCTCTGTTTTTTGAACATTGATGAGTTCCGATAGGTCAACGGGGCTAGTTACTAGTAGCAACGGAATGAAAGCCCACATTCCTAATATATAGTACCAACTATTAAAACGTTGGAATCCACCAGTTCTTTCGTTGGAAGTTTTTCACGCCAATTTATTAGTACAAAAAGTTTAAAGAAATATTTTAGAAATCATTTGCATTTTCATTTCGAACATAAATTGACCGCTAATTTTCTACCGAATTAAATGAATTCTCGTCATGTAATGTTTTATTGTCTTTTCTTTCCTTTTGCCAAACAGCTAAATAATAAATAATCGATTATCAATTAAAATAAATCAATCAGAAGTTCAATTTTATTCTTAATATGAGGTATAGTTCCTCATTACCGTATGTTTTTCTCTTACCGGTAAACGGTTAAATTTAACAATTGTGTTACCGGTATAACCGGGTAAATTTCGGGCTAATAAACTTTTTAATAAAATTAAACAAAATCATGGTTTAGTGCAAAATAAATACAATATTTGTTTATTCATACAGAAAAGTTTTATTTATGATTAAACCAACAATAAAAAAATTCATTCAATAAAGAAAAATACAAATACAAGATAAAAATTTAAAAAAATGTTTTTTTAATTTACCAACTTTCTTTAATCTTTAGTAGCATTTTGTTTTTAAAAGTGATTATTTAAGGAAAACGATAATATGCAAATTTTCATCGGCATAGCCTAGTTTCTTATTTTAGGCAAACCTCGGTCGCTATGGGAATGTTCATTGTCTGTAGATGTGGTTTCGCGGTTTGCAGAGCTTCGCACAACAGTCTTAAATTGTGACTTTTTTCCCCGGTACTCAAAAAATTGAAACTTCTTTCTGGACTTGATGAGTAATCCTTACTGGTTTACCAGGAAATTGAAACCATGCAGTAGAAAATAGCTTTTGAAATTGAGATTTCAAGTCACTATTTTAGAAGTTGGGCTCTTCACTCTTTTCTGAGTCTTATTCTATTTGTTTCATCTGAATTGAATAATCTTTCAATTATTCTTTTTCCAAATGCCCCACTGTCGATAACTTGAACAGTCAATCCAAAGTGACATTTCTTTTTACTAAAAGTGGATAATGAAGCATGTACTGTACAAGAGGACAATAATTTAATATTATGTCTTTTATCAATTTCGTCTTTTCAAACAAACTAAGAAGTGAGATGGATAATTGGTGAATCCCCGCTATTCCTCCAAAGTGATAAAAATTCATAACACTGTCATTTGGTTAAAATGTTTGTGTGGCATCATTCGCTATATGCTTCTGCGGGCAATCCGAAGCCTAAATGTTGAAGTTATCAATAATTTCTGCTATTGGGATGTGCTAACAACTGTATGAACAGAGGAATTTAAATATTCTAAGGCTTCTATTTACTTCATATTACTGGTAATATCGTTATCTAAAAATTTGATTAATCGATTGGGTATATTCCAAGTCGTTTTTGTCTATGTCTATTTCTAACTAAATTCTCTTCTGCCAGTCGGAGAAGGAACTTTTTATCATTAAATTATCATTATCTGACATTTAACTCATTCTTCATCTAAACACTTAAACTGCTTAAACCGAGTACTTACATAATATATTTAAATTATTAATTGATCTAAAAATCATTATTGGTTATATAAAGTGATTCTTGGATTATCTATTCATGATTTGAACATCACCGCATTTTTTTCCAAAATAATACCTCTAATATAATGCGTCATGTTTGTAAATCGGAATCATTATTACATAAAATGTCCAATATACCTATTATATATTTAATTATCGATCTGTGCATTAATTAATGGAAAATATCATTGTAGTGGTCTATATTCCTTTTGGACGATTAATATCGATATTGTAAAGGAATGTTACTCCTTGTCTGATTATTGTTAATTATTACGATTATTATTTCTATTATTATTATGATATATATTATTGTATTATTATCATATTATTATTCATATTAAAATGATCATTTTAGTTGTTCGTATTATTTTGACAGGCTGTAGAGCACATCAAAATATTAGTAAAAACGAATGTTACTTTGGCATTTTATGAACTTGTAAAAAAATGGGGAGTTATATAAATATATTACTTAGTTTTGAGTCATTATATATTATTATTGAAATGATCAGTGTTCTTATTATTTGATTAATTACAATACAATGTAACTTCATAATGATTTGACCTTGGCTATTATTAATAATTTTATATTATATTCTCAGTATGGTAAATTATTTTACATATTATTGATGATCATTATCAATTAGTTTTATTTTTTATTGATTACGGTTCATCAACATTAATATTATTCATAATTATTATGAGAGGTTGTTCACCATGTAATTAGTCTATAATATTGACTACGTTATTAACATTTATTACTTCAACTCTCCGGATTAAGTTTTTTTTGTAAATATATAAGTTAAATAATTTTGATTCATTATCAATTTATCATAATCAACATTTATTGCTCTTTATACTAGTTGTAAATACATAACTTAATGTTAATACCGAAATCAAATTGTGTCACTCTTTATAGCAATGAATATTATTATTGTTATTAGCAGAGTTTCATGTGTTAATTGATTCTATCTAGCTATCTATATAATTACGTTAACATAATTCATTATTACCATTTTTAAATCGCTCTAACAAATCATTCATGATTCCTTTAGAACCTGTCTTCATGCAGAAATGGAGTAACCGTTTTTATAGAACTGGTATGTTAAAAGTTCCTTCAAAAATAGATAGACGAGAGAGGTAAAATAATAAAATAGTTCACTTAAAAAACGGAGGCAAATAATGTATGAACATTATAGTAGTGATTATTCATACAATTTACCATACTATTCTTCACTCGTAAATTTCTCTCATAATAATACAAAATAATCGTAACCAAAATTCAAACCCCATTAAATATGAAACTATCATTAATAGTTAATAAATCATTAATTATTATCAACACCACTCATAAACTATTGATGTATGATTTATATATA
>JACMZG010000306.1:0-20827 GCA_018340805.1 Microvelia longipes | reverse complement strand
TAACTCATGAATATTACTACGATGCAATCTTAGAAGTACAATCAGAGAAGAAAGCAATTCTCAACTATCAACTATTTTGCATAACTTTTGATTTACTGTCTAATAATAAAATATTGAGAAAAATTAAAAGGAAAAAAGAACCATCCACAATTCCTGCCAAACCAAAATATTAGGAAAATATCCCAATAATATGGTCCAACACAAGATGTATATGTACCTGTTGCTGGAATTATTGTATTAAGAAACGGAGCAAACGAAATAACTCATGATATTACTACGATGCAATCTTAGAAGTTCAATCAGAGAAGAAAGCAATTCTCAACTATCAACTTTTGCATAACTTTTGATTTTCTGTCTAATAATAAATATTAAGAAAAATTAAAAGGAAGAAGGAACCATCCACAATTCCTTCCAAACAAAATATTAGGAAAATATCCCAATAATATGGTCCAACACAAGAGGTATATGTACCATGTTGCTAGAATTATTGCATTAAGAAACTGAGCAAATGAAATAACTCATGAATATTACTACGATGCAATCTTAGAAGTTACAATCAGAGAAGAAAGCAATTCTCAACTATCAACTATTTTGCATAACTTTTGATTTACTGTCTAATAATAAATATTGAGAAAAATTAAAAGGAAAAAGGAACCATCCACAATTCCTGCCAACCAAAATATTAGGAAAATATCCCAATAATATGGTCCAACACAAGATGTATATGTACCCTGTTGCTGGAATTATTGTATTAAAAAACGGAGCAAACGAAATAACTCATGAATATTACTACGATGCAATCTTAGAAGTTCAATCAGAGAAGAAAGCAATTCTCAACTATCAACTATTTTTGCATAACTTTTGATTTTCTGTCTAATAATAAATATTAAGAAAAATTAAAAGGAAGAAGGAACCATCCACAATTCCTTCCAAACAAAATATTAGGAAAATATCCCAATAATATGGTCCAACACAAGAGGTATATGTACCTGTTGCTGGAATTATTGCATTAAGAAACTGAGCAAATGAAATAACTCATGAATATTACTACGATGCAATCTTAGAAGTACAATCAGAGAAGAAAGCAATTCTCAACTATCAACTATTTTGCATAACTTTGATTTACTGTCTAATAATAAATATTAAGAAAAATTAAAAGGAAGAAAGGAACCATCCACAATTCCTTCCAAACAAAATATTAGGAAAATATCCCAATAATATGGTCCAACACAAGAGGTATATGTACCATGTTGGAATTATTGCATTAAGAAACTGAGCAAACGAAATAACTCATGAATATTACTACGATGCAATCTTAGAAGTTCAATCAGAGAAGAAAGCAATTCTCAACTATCAACTATTTTGCATAACTTTTGATTTACTGTCTAATAATAAAATATTAAGAAAAATTAAAAGGAAAAAGGAACCATCCACAATTCCTCCAACCAAAATATTAGGAAAATATCCCAATAATATGGTCCAACACAAGATATATGTACCCTGTTGCTGGAATTATTGCATTAAGAAACGGAGCAAACGAAATAACTCATGAATATTACTACGATGCAATCTTAGAAGTTCAATCAGAGAAGAAAGCAATTCTCAACTATCAACTATTTTGCATAACTTTTGATTTTCTGTCTAATAATAAATATTAAGAAAAATTAAAAGGAAGAAGGAACCATCCACAATTCCTTCCAAACAAAATATTAGGAAAATATCCCAATAATATGGTCCAACACAAGAGGTATATGTACCATGTTGCTAGAATTATTGCATTAAGAAACTGAGCAAATGAAATAACTCATGAATATTACTACGATGCAATCTTAGAAGTTCAATCAGAGAAGAAAGCAATTCTCAACTATCAACTATTTTGCATAACTTTTGATTTACTGTCTAATAAAATATTAAGAAAAATTAAAAGGAAAAAGGAACCATCCACAATTCCTTCCAACAAAATATTAGGAAAATATCCCAATAATATGGTCCAACACAAGATGTATATGTACCCTGTTGCTAGAATTATTGCATTAAGAAACGGAGCAAACGAAATAACTCATGAATATTACTACGATGCAATCTTAGAAGTTCAATCAGAGAAGAAAGCAATTCTCAACTATCAACTATTTTGCATAACTTTTGATTTTCTGTCTAATAATAAATATTAAGAAAAATTAAAAGGAAAAAGAACCATCCACAATTCCTTCCAAAAATATTAGGAAAATATCCCAATAATATGGTCCAACACAAGAGGATATGTACCTGTTGCTGGAATTATTGCATTAAGAAACGGAGCAAACGAAATAACTCATGAATATTACTACGATGCAATCTTAGAAGTTCAATCAGAGAAGAAAGCAATTCTCAACTATCAACTATTTTGCATAACTTTTGATTTACTGTCTAATAATAAATATTGAGAAAAATTAAAAGGAAAAAGGAACCATCCACAATTCCTCCAAACAAAATATTAGGAAAATATCCAATAATATGGTCCAAACAAGAGGTATATGTACCCTGTTGCTGGAATTATTGCATTAAGAAACGGAGCAAACGAAATAACTCATGAATATTACTACGATGCAATCTTAGAAGTTCAATCAGAGAAGAAAGCAATTCTCAACTATCAACTATTTTGCATAACTTTTGATTTTCTGTCTAATAATAAATATTAAGAAAAATTAAAAGGAAGAAGGAACCATCCACAATTCCTTCCAAACAAAATATTAGGAAAATATCCCAATAATATGGTCCAACACAAGAGGTATATGTACCATGTTGCTAGAATTATTGCATTAAGAAACTGAGCAAATGAAATAACTCATGAATATTACTACGATGCAATCTTAGAAGTCAATCAGAGAAGAAAGCAATTCTCAACTATCAACTATTTTGCATAACTTTTGATTTACTGTCTAATAATAAATATTGAGAAAAATTAAAAGGAAAAAGGAACCATCCACAATTCCTTCCAAACCAAAATATTAGGAAAATATCCCAATAATATGGTCCAACACAAGATGTATATGTACCCTGTTGCTGGAATTATTGCATTAAGAAACGGAGCAAACGAAATAACTCATGAATATTACTACGATGCAATCTTAGAAGTTCAATCAGAGAAGAAAGCAATTCTCAACTATCAACTATTTTGCATAACTTTTGATTTTCTGTCTAATAATAAATATTAAGAAAAATTAAAAGGAAGAAGGAACCATCCACAATTCCTTCCAAACAAAATATTAGGAAAATATCCCAATAATATGGTCCAACACAAGAGGTATATGTACCATGTTGCTAGAATTATTGCATTAAGAAACTGAGCAAATGAAATAACTCATGAATATTACTACGATGCAATCTTAGAAGTTCAATCAGAGAAGAAAGCAATTCTCAACTATCAACTATTTTGCATAACTTTTGATTTACTGTCTAATAATAAATATTGAAAAATTAAAAGGAAAAAGGAACCATCCACAATTCCTCCAACCAAAATATTAGGAAAATATCCCAATAATATGGTCCAACACAAGATGTATATGTACCCTGTTGCTGGAATTATTGCATTAAGAAACGGAGCAAACGAAATAACTCATGAATATTACTACGATGCAATCTTAGAAGTTCAATCAGAGAAGAAAGCAATTCTCAACTATCAACTATTTTGCATAACTTTTGATTTTCTGTCTAATAATAAATATTAAGAAAAATTAAAAGGAAGAAGGAACCATCCACAATTCCTTCCAAACAAAATATTAGGAAAATATCCCAATAATATGGTCCAACACAAGAGTATATGTACCATGTTGCTAGAATTATTGCATTAAGAAACTGAGCAAATGAAATAACTCATGAATATTACTACGATGCAATCTTAGAAGTCAATCAGAGAAGAAAGCAATTCTCAACTATCAACTATTTGCATAACTTTTGATTTACTGTCTAATAATAAATATTGAGAAAAATTAAAAGGAAAAAGGAACCATCCACAATTCCTCCAACCAAAATATTAGGAAAATATCCCAATAATATGGTCCAAACAAGATGTATATGTACCTGTTGCTGGAATTATTGCATTAAGAAACGGAGCAAACGAAATAACTCATGAATATTACTACGATGCAATCTTAGAAGTTCAATCAAGAAGAAAGCAATTCTCAACTATCAACTATTTTGCATAACTTTTGATTTTCTGTCTAATAATAAATATTAAGAAAAATTAAAAGGAAAAGGAACCATCCACAATTCCTTCCAAACAAAATATTAGGAAAATATCCCAATAATATGGTCCAACACAAGAGGTATATGTACCATGTTGCTAATTATTGCATTAAGAAACGAGCAAACGAAATAACTCATGAATATTACTACGATGCAATCTTAGAAGTTCAATCAGAGAAGAAAGCAATTCTCAACTATCAACTATTTTGCATAACTTTTGATTTTCTGTCTAATAATAAATATTAAGAAAAATTAAAAGGAAAAGGAACCATCCACAATTCCTTCCAAACAAAATATTAGGAAAATATCCCAATAATATGGTCCAACACAAGAGGTATATGTACCATGTTGCTAGAATTATTGCATTAAGAAACTGAGCAAATGAAATAACTCATGAATATTACTACGATGCAATCTTAGAAGTCAATCAGAGAAGAAAGCAATTCTCAACTATCAACTATTTTGCATAACTTTTGATTTACTGTCTAATAAT
This sequence comes from Microvelia longipes, assembly GCA_018340805.1. Taxonomy (NCBI): domain Eukaryota; kingdom Metazoa; phylum Arthropoda; class Insecta; order Hemiptera; family Veliidae; genus Microvelia; species Microvelia longipes. The sequence continues at coordinate 16,110 of JACMZG010000306.1, read as the reverse complement.
AAATATTGAGAAAAAATTAAAAGGAAAAAGGAACCATCCACAATTCCTCCCAACAAAATATTAGGAAAATATCCCAATAATATGGTCCAACACAAGATGTATATGTACCCTGTTGCTGGAATTATTGCATTAAGAAACGGAGCAAACGAAATAACTCATGAATATTACTACGATGCAATCTTAGAAGTTCAATCAGAGAAGAAAGCAATTCTCAACTATCAACTATTTTGCATAACTTTTGATTTTCTGTCTAATAATAAATATTAAAAAATTAAAAGGAAGAAGGAACCATCCACAATTCCTTCCAACAAAATATTAGGAAAATATCCCAATAATATGGTCCAACACAAGAGGTATATGTACCATGTTGCTAGAATTATTGCATTAAAAACTGAGCAAACGAAATAACTCATGAATATTACTACGATGCAATCTTAGAAGTTCAATCAGAGAAGAAAGCAATTCTCAACTATCAACTTTTGCATAACTTTTGATTTACTGTCTAATAATAAATATTGAAAAAATTAAAAGGAAAAAGAACCATCCACAATTCCTCCAACCAAAATATTAGGAAAATATCCCAATAATATGGTCCAACACAAGATGTATATGTACCCTGTTGCTGGAATTATTGCATTAAGAAACGGAGCAAACGAAATAACTCATGAATATTACTACGATGCAATCTTAGAAGTTCAATCAGAGAAGAAAGCAATTCTCAACTATCAACTATTTTGCATAACTTTTGATTTTCTGTCTAATAATAAATATTAAGAAAAATTAAAAGGAAAAGGAACCATCCACAATTCCTTCCAAACAAAATATTAGGAAAATATCCCAATAATATGGTCCAACACAAGAGGTATATGTACCATGTTGCTAGAATTATTGCATTAAGAAACTGAGCAAATGAAATAACTCATGAATATTACTACGATGCAATCTTAGAAGTTCAATCAGAGAAGAAAGCAATTCTCAACTATCAACTATTTTGCATAACTTTTGATTTACTGTCTAATAATAAATATTGAGAAAAATTAAAAGGAAAAAGGAACCATCCACAATTCCTTCCAACCAAAATATTAGGAAAATATCCCAATAATATGGTCCAACACAAGAGGTATATGTACCATGTTGCTAGAATTATTGCATTAAGAAACGGAGCAACGAAATAACTCATGAATATTACTACGATGCAATCTTAGAAGTTCAATCAGAGAAGAAAGCAATTCTCAACTATCAACTATTTTGCATAACTTTTGATTTACTGTCTAATAAATATTGAGAAAAATTAAAAGGAAAAGGAACCATCCACAATTCCTTCCAAACAAAATATTAGGAAAATATCCCAATAATATGGTCCAACACAAGATGTATATGTACCATGTTGCTGGAATTATTGCATTAAGAAACGGAGCAAACGAAATAACTCATGAATATTACTACGATGCAATCTTAGAAGTTCAATCAGAGAAGAAAGCAATTCTCAACTATCAACTATTTTGCATAACTTTTGATTTTCTGTCTAATAATAAATATTAAGAAAAATTAAAAGGAAGAAGGAACCATCCACAATTCCTTCCAAACAAAATATTAGGAAAATATCCCAATAATATGGTCCAACACAAGAGGTATATGTACCATGTTGCTAGAATTATTGCATTAAGAAACTGAGCAAACGAAATAACTCATGAATATTACTACGATGCAATCTTAGAAGTTCAATCAGAGAAGAAAGCAATTCTCAACTATCAACTATTTTGCATAACTTTTGATTTACTGTCTAATAATAAATATTGAGAAAAATTAAAAGGAAAAGGAACCATCCACAATTCCTTCCAACCAAAATATTAGGAAAATATCCCAATAATATGGTCCAACACAAGATGTATATGTACCCTGTTGCTGGAATTATTGCATTAAGAAACGGAGCAAACGAAATAACTCATGAATATTACTACGATGCAATCTTAGAAGTTCAATCAGAGAAGAAAGCAATTCTCAACTATCAACTATTTTGCATAACTTTTGATTTTCTGTCTAATAATAAATATTAAGAAAAATTAAAAGGAAGAAGGAACCATCCACAATTCCTTCCAAACAAAATATTAGGAAAATATCCCAATAATATGGTCCAACACAAGAGGTATATGTACCATGTTGCTAGAATTATTGCATTAAGAAACTGAGCAAATGAAATAACTCATGAATATTACTACGATGCAATCTTAGAAGTTCAATCAGAGAAGAAAGCAATTCTCAACTATCAACTATTTTGCATAACTTTTGATTTACTGTCTAATAATAAATATTGAGAAAAATTAAAAGGAAAAAAGAACCATCCACAATTCCTGCCAACCAAAATAAGGAAAATATCCCAATAATATGGTCCAACACAAGATGTATATGTACCCTGTTGCTGGAATTTTGTATTAAGAAACGGAGCAAACGAAATAACTCATGAATATTACTACGATGCAATCTTAGAAGTTCAATCAGAGAAGAAAGCAATTCTCAACTATCAACTATTTTGCATAACTTTTGATTTTCTGTCTAATAAATAATATTAAGAAAAATTAAAAGGAAGAAGGAACCATCCACAATTCCTTCCAAACAAAATATTAGGAAAATATCCCAATAATATGGTCCAACACAAGAGGTATATGTACCATGTTGCTAGAATTATTGCATTAAGAAACTGAGCAAATGAAATAACTCATGAATATTACTACGATGCAATCTTAGAAGTTCAATCAGAGAAGAAAGCAATTCTCAACTATCAACTATTTGCATAACTTTTGATTTACTGTCTAATAATAAATATTGAGAAAAATTAAAAGGAAAAAGAACCATCCACAATTCCTCCAACCAAATATTAGGAAAATATCCCAATAATATGGTCCAACACAAGATGTATATGTACCCTGTTGCTGGAATTATTGCATTAAGAAACGGAGCAAACGAAATAACTCATGAATATTACTACGATGCAATCTTAGAAGTTCAATCAGAGAAGAAAGCAATTCTCAACTATCAACTTTTGCATAACTTTTGATTTTCTGTCTAATAATAAATATTAAGAAAAATTAAAAGGAAGAAGGAACCATCCACAATTCCTTCCAAACAAAATATTAGGAAAATATCCCAATAATATGGTCCAACACAAGAGGTATATGTACCATGTTGCTAGAATTATTGCATTAAGAAACGGAGCAAATGAAATAACTCATGAATATTACTACGATGCAATCTTAGAAGTCAATCAGAGAAGAAAGCAATTCTCAACTATCAACTATTTTGCATAACTTTTGATTTACTGTCTAATAATAAATATTGAGAAAAATTAAAAGGAAAAAGGAACCATCCACAATTCCTTCCAACCAAAATATTAGGAAAATATCCCAAAATATGGTCCAACACAAGATGTATATGTACCTGTTGCTGGAATTATTGTATTAAAAAACGGAGCAAACGAAATAACTCATGAATATTACTACGATGCAATCTTAGAAGTTCAATCAGAGAAGAAAGCAATTCTCAACTATCAACTATTTTGCATAACTTTTGATTTTCTGTCTAATAATAAATATTAAGAAAAATTAAAAGGAAAAGGAACCATCCACAATTCCTTCCAAACAAATATTAGGAAAATATCCCAATAATATGGTCCAACACAAGAGTATATGTACCATGTTGCTAGAATTATTGCATTAAGAAACGGAGCAAACGAAATAACTCATGAATATTACTACGATGCAATCTTAGAAGTTCAATCAGAGAAGAAAGCAATTCTCAACTATCAACTATTTTGCATAACTTTTGATTTACTGTCTAATAATAAATATTAGAAAAATTAAAAGGAAAAAGGAACCATCCACAATTCCTTCCAACAAAATATTAGGAAAATATCCCAATAATATGGTCCAACACAAGATGTATATGTACCATGTTGCTGGAATTATTGCATTAAGAAACGGAGCAAACGAAATAACTCATGAATATTACTACGATGCAATCTTAGAAGTTCAATCAGAGAAGAAAGCAATTCTCAACTATCAACTATTTTGCATAACTTTTGATTTTCTGTCTAATAATAAATATTAAGAAAAATTAAAAGGAAAAGGAACCATCCACAATTCCTTCCAAACAAAATATTAGGAAAATATCCCAATAATATGGTCCAACACAAGAGGTATATGTACCATGTTGCTGGAATTATTGCATTAAGAAACGAGCAAACGAAATAACTCATGAATATTACTACGATGCAATCTTAGAAGTTCAATCAGAGAAGAAAGCAATTCTCAACTATCAACTATTTTGCATAACTTTGATTTACTGTCTAATAATAAATATTGAAAAAAATTAAAAGGAAAAAAAGGAACCATCCACAATTCCTTCCAACCAAAATATTAGGAAAATATCCCAATAATATGGTCCAACACAAGATGTATATGTACCCTGTTGCTGGAATTATTGCATTAAGAAACGGAGCAAACGAAATAACTCATGAATATTACTACGATGCAATCTTAGAAGTTCAATCAGAGAAGAAAGCAATTCTCAACTATCAACTATTTTGCATAACTTTTGACTGTCTAATAATAAATATTAAGAAAAATTAAAAGGAAAAGGAACCATCCACAATTCCTTCCAAACAAAATATTAGGAAAATATCCCAATAATATGGTCCAACACAAGAGGTATATGTACCATGTTGCTAGAATTATTGCATTAAGAAACGGAGCAAACGAAATAACTCATGAATATTACTACGATGCAATCTTAGAAGTCAATCAGAGAAAAGCAATTCTCAACTATCAACTATTTTGCATAACTTTTGATTTACTGTCTAATAATAAATATTAAGAAAAATTAAAAGGAAAAAGGAACCATCCACAATTCCTTCCAACAAAATATTAGGAAAAATATCCCAATAATATGGTCCAACACAAGATGTATATGTACCTGTTGCTGGAATTATTGCATTAAGAAACGGAGCAAACGAAATAACTCATGAATATTACTACGATGCAATCTTAGAAGTTCAATCAGAGAAGAAAGCAATTCTCAACTATCAACTATTTTGCATAACTTTTGATTTTCTGTCTAATAATAAATATTAAGAAAAATTAAAAGGAAGAAGGAACCATCCACAATTCCTTCCAAACAAAATATTAGGAAAATATCCCAATAATATGGTCCAACACAAGAGGTATATGTACCATGTTGCTAGAATTATTGCATTAAGAAACGGAGCAAACGAAATAACTCATGAATATTACTACGATGCAATCTTAGAAGTTCAATCAGAGAAGAAAGCAATTCTCAACTATCAACTATTTTGCATAACTTTTGATTTTCTGTCTAATAATAAATATTAAGAAAAATTAAAAGGAAAAGGAACCATCCACAATTCCTTCCAAACAAAATATTAGGAAAATATCCCAATAATATGGTCCAACACAAGAGTATATGTACCATGTTGCTGAATTATTGCATTAAGAAACGGAGCAAACGAAATAACTCATGAATATTACTACGATGCAATCTTAGAAGTTCAATCAGAGAAGAAAGCAATTCTCAACTATCAACTATTTTGCATAACTTTTGATTTTCTGTCTAATAATAAATATTGAGAAAAATTAAAAGGAAAAGGAACCATCCACAATTCCTTCCAACAAAATATTAGGAAAATATCCCAATAATATGGTCCAACACAAGAGTATATGTACCTGTTGCTGGAATTATTGCATTAAGAAACGGAGCAAACGAAATAACTCATGAATATTACTACGATGCAATCTTAGAAGTTCAATCAGAGAAGAAAGCAATTCTCAACTATCAACTATTTTGCATAACTTTTGATTTTCTGTCTAATAATAAATATTAAGAAAATTAAAAGGAAGAAGGAACCATCCACAATTCCTTCCAAACAAAATATTAGGAAAATATCCCAATAATATGGTCCAACACAAGAGGTATATGTACCATGTTGCTAGAATTATTGCATTAAGAAACGGAGCAAACGAAATAACTCATGAATATTACTACGATGCAATCTTAGAAGTCAATCAGAGAAGAAAGCAATTCTCAACTATCAACTATTTTGCATAACTTTTGATTTACTGTCTAATAATAAATATTAAGAAAAATTAAAAGGAAGAAAGGAACCATCCACAATTCCTTCCAAACAAAATATTAGGAAATATCCCAATAATATGGTCCAACACAAGATGTATATGTACCTGTTGCTATTATTGCATTAAGAAATGAGCAAACGAAATAACTCATGAATATTACTACGATGCAATCTTAGAAGTTCAATCAGAGAAGAAAGCAATTCTCAACTATCAACTATTTTGCATAACTTTTGATTTACTGTCTAATAATAAATATTTAAGAAAAATTAAAGGAAAAGGAACCATCCACAATTCCTTCCAAACAAATATTAAAAAATATCCCAATATATGGTCCAACACAAGATGTATATGTACCCTGTTGCTGGAATTATTGTATTAAGAAACGGAGCAAACGAAATAACTCATGAATTTATTACGATGCAATCTTAGAAGTTCAATCAGAGAAGAAAGCAATTCTCAACTATCAACTATTTTGCATAACTTTTGATTTTCTGTCTAATAATAAATATTAAGAAAAATTAAAAGGAAGAAGGAACCATCCACAATTCCTTCCAAACAAAATATTAGGAAAATATCCCAATAATATGGTCCAACACAAGAGGTATATGTACCATGTTGCTAGAATTATTGCATTAAGAAACTGAGCAAATGAAATAAACTCATGAATATTACTACGATGCAATCTTAGAAGTACAATCAGAGAAGAAAGCAATTCTCAACTATCAAACTATTTTGCATAACTTTTGATTTACTGTCTAATAATAAATATTTGAGAAAAATTAAAAGGAAAAAGGAACCATCCACAATTCCTTCCAAACCAAAATATTAGGAAAATATCCCAATAATATGGTCCAACACAAGATGTATATGTACCCTGTTGCTGGAATTATTGTATTAAGAAACGAGCAAACGAAATAACTCATGAATATTACTACGATGCAATCTTAGAAGTTCAATCAGAGAAGAAAGCAATTCTCAACTATCAACTATTTTGCATAACTTTTGATTTTCTGTCTAATAATAAATATTAAGAAAATTAAAAGGAAGAAGGAACCATCCAATTCCTTCCAAACAAAATATTAGGAAAATATCCCAATAATATGGTCCAACACAAGAGGTATATGTACCATGTTGCTAGAATTATTGCATTAAGAAACGGAGCAAATGAAATAACTCATGAATATTACTACGATGCAATCTTAGAAGTTACAATCAGAGAAGAAAGCAATTCTCAACTATCAACTATTTTGCATAACTTTTGATTTACTGTCTAATAATAAATATTGAGAAAATTAAAAGGAAAAGGAACCATCCACAATTCCTCCAACCAAAATATTAGGAAAATATCCCAATAATATGGTCCAACACAAGATGTATATGTACCCTGTTGCTGGAATTATTGTATTAAGAAACGGAGCAAACGAAATAACTCATGAATATTATTACGATGCAATCTTAGAAGTTCAATCAGAGAAGAAAGCAATTCTCAACTATCAACTATTTTGCATAACTTTTGATTTTCTGTCTAATAATAAATATTAAGAAAAATTAAAAGGAAGAAGGAACCATCCACAATTCCTTCCAAACAAAATATTAGGAAAATATCCCAATAATATGGTCCAACACAAGAGTATATGTACCATGTTGCTAGAATTATTGCATTAAGAAACGGAGCAAACGAAATAACTCATGAATATTACTACGATGCAATCTTAGAAGTACAATCAGAGAAGAAAGCAATTCTCAACTATCAACTATTTTTGCATAACTTTTGATTTACTGTCTAATATATAAATATTGAGAAAAATTAAAAGGAAAAAGGAACCATCCACAATTCCTTCCAAAAAAATATTAGGAAAATATCCCAATAATATGGTCCAACACAAGATGTATATGTACCTGTTGCTGGAATTATTGTATTAAGAAACGGAGCAAACGAAATAACTCATGAATATTACTACGATGCAATCTTAGAAGTTCAATCAGAGAAGAAAGCAATTCTCAACTATCAACTTTTTGCATAACTTTTGATTTTCTGTCTAATAATAAATATTAAAAAATTAAAAGGAAAAGGAACCATCCACAATTCCTTCCAAACAAATATTAGGAAAATATCCCAATAATATGGTCCAACACAAGAGTATATGTACCATGTTGCTAGAATTATTGCATTAAGAAACGGAGCAAACGAAATAACTCATGAATATTACTACGATGCAATCTTAGAAGTACAATCAGAGAAGAAAGCAATTCTCAACTATCAACTATTTTGCATAACTTTTGATTTTACTGTCTAATAATAAATATTGAGAAAAATTAAAAGGAAAAGGAACCATCCACAATTCCTTCCAAAAAATATTAGGAAAATATCCCAATAATATGGTCCAACACAATGTATATGTACCTGTTGCTGGAATTATTGTATTAAAACGGAGCAAATGAAATAACTCATGAATATTATTACGATGCAATCTTAGAAGTACAATCAGAGAAGAAAGCAATTCTCAACTATCAACTATTTTGCATAACTTTTGATTTACTGTCTAATATAATATTGAGAAAAATTAAAAGGAAAAGGAACCATCCACAATTCCCAACAAATATTAGGAAATATCCCAATAATATGGTCCAACACAAGATGTATATGTACCCTGTTGCTGGAATTATTGCATTAAGAAACGGAGCAAACGAAATAACTCATGAATATTATTACGATGCAATCTTAGAAGTTCAATCAGAGAAGAAAGCAATTCTCAACTATCAACTATTTTGCATAACTTTTGATTTTTCTGTCTAATAATAAATATTAGAAAAATTAAAAGGAAAGAAGGAACCATCCACAATTCCTTCCAAAATATTAGGAAAATATCCAATAATATGGTCCAACACAAGATGTATATGTACCTGTTGCTAGAATTATTGCATTAAGAAACTGAGCAAACGAAATAACTCATGAATATTACTACGATGCAATCTTAGAAGTTCAATCAGAGAAGAAAGCAATTCTCAACTATCAACTATTTTGCATAACTTTTGATTTACTGTCTAATAAATATTAAGAAAAATTAAAAGGAAAAAGGAACCATCCACAATTCCTTTAAAACAAAATATTAGGAAAATATCCCAATAATATGGTCCAAACAAGAGGTATATGTACCATGTTGCTAGAATTATTGCATTAAGAAACTGAGCAAACGAAATAACTCATGAATATTTACGATGCAATCTTAGAAGTTCAATCAGAGAAGAAAGCAATTCTCAACTATCAACTATTTTGCATAACTTTTGATTTACTGTCTAATAATAAATATTGAGAAAAATTAAAAGGAAAAAGGAACCATCCACAATTCCTCCAAACAAAATATTAGGAAAATATCCCAATAATATGGTCCAACACAAGATGTATATGTACCTGTTGCTGAATTATTGTATTAAGAAACGGAGCAAACGAAATAACTCATGAATATTACTACGATGCAATCTTAGAAGTTCAATCAGAAGAAAGCAATTCTCAACTATCAACTATTTTGCATAACTTTTGATTTTCTGTCTAATAATAATATGAGAAAAATTAAAAGGAAGAAGGAAACATCACAATTCCTTCCAAAAATATTAGGAAAAATATCCCAATAATATGGTCCAACACAAGAGGTATATGTACCATGTTGCTAGAATTATTGCATTAAGAAACGGAGCAAATGAAATAACTCATGAATATTACTACGATGCAATCTTAGAAGTAATCAGGAGAAAGCAATTCTCAACTATCAACTATTTTGCATAACTTTTGATTTACTGTCTAATAAATATTAAGAAAAATTAAAAGGAAGAAGGAACCCCACAATTCCTTCCAAACAAATATTAGGAAAATATCCCAATAATATGGTCAAACAAAGATGTATGTACCATGTTGCTGGAATTATTGTATTAAGAAACGGAGCAAACGAAATAACTCATGAATATTACTACGATGCAATCTTAGAAGTTCAATCAGAGAAGAAAGCAATTCTCAACTATCAACTATTTGCAATACTTTTGATTTCTGTCTAATAATAATATTAAGAAAATTAAAGGAAAGGAACCATCCACAATTCCTTCCAAAAAATATTAGGAAAATATCCCAATAATATGGTCCAACACAAGAGGTATATGTACCATGTTGCTAGAATTATTGCATTAAGAAACGGAGCACGAAATAACTATGAATATTACTACGATGCAATCTTAGAATTCAATCAGAGAAGAAAGCAATTCTCAACTATCAACTATTTTGCATAACTTTTTGATTTCTGTCTAATAATAAATATGAGAAAAATTAAAAGGAAGAAGGAACCATCCACAATTCCTTCCAAAATATTAGAAATATCCCAATAAATATGGTCCAACACAAGATGTATATGTACCCTGTTGCTAGAATTATTGCATTAAAAAACGGAGCAAACGAAATAACTCATGAATATTACTACGATGCAATCTTAGAAGTAATCAGAGAAGAAAGCATTCTCACTATCAACTATTTTGCAATAACTTTTGATTACTGTCTAATAATATATTGAAAAAATTAAAAGGAAAAAGGAACCATCCACAATTCCTTCCAACCACAATATTTAGGAAAATATCCCAATAATATGGTCCAACACAAGATGTTATGTACCCTGTTGCTGGAATTTTGTATTAAAAAACGAGCAAACGAAATAACTCATGAATATTATTACGATGCAATCTTAAAGTTCAATCAGAGAAGAAAGCAATTCTCAACTATCAACTATTTTGCCATAACTTTTGATTTCTGTCTAATAATAATATTAGAAAAAATTAAAAGGAAGAAGGAAACCATCCACAATTCCTTCCAAAAAAATATTAGGAAAATATCCCATAATATGGTCCAAACACAAGAGGTATATGTACCACTGTTGCTAGAATTATTGCATTAAGAAACGGAGCAAACGAATAACTATGAATATTACTACGATGCAAATCTTAGAAGTTCAATCAGAGAAGAAAGCAATTCTCAACTATCAACTATTTTGCATAACTTTTGATTTCTGTCTAATAATAAATAGAAAAATTAAAGGAAGAAGAACCATACCACAATTCCTTCCAAACAAATATTAGGAAAATATCCCAAAATATGGTCCAAACACAGAGGTTATTGTACCATGTTGCTGAATTATTGATTAAGAAACGAGCAAATGAAATAACTCATGAATATTACTACGATGCAATCTTAGAAGTTCAATCAGAGAAGAAAGCAATTCTCAACTATCAACTATTTTGCATAATTTTGATTTACTGTCTAATTTTAATATTGAGAAAAATTAAAAAAAAAAAGGAACCATCCACAATTCTCAAACCAAAATATTAGGAAAATATCCCAATAATTGGTCCAACACAAGATGTATATGTACCATGTTGCTGATTATTGTTAAGAAACGAGCAATGAAATAACTCATGAATATTACTACGATGCAATCTTAGAGTCAATCAAGAAAGAAAGCAATTCTCAACTATCACTATTTTGCAAACTTTTGATTTACTGTCTATAATAAATATTGAGAAAAATTAAAAGGAAAAGGAAACCATCCACAATTCCTGCAACCAAAATATTAGGAAAATTCCAATAATATGGTCCAACACAAGATGTATATGTACCTGTTGCTGGAATTATTGATTTAAGAACGGAGCAACGAAATAACTCATGAATATTATACGATGCAATCTTAGAAGTTCAATCAGAGAAGAAAGCAATTTCAACTAAATCAAAACTATTTTGCATAATACTTTGATTTTCTGTCTAATAATAATATTAAAAAATTAAAGGAAGAAGGAAACCATCCACAATTCCTCCAACAAAATATTAGGAAATTACCAATAATATGGTCCAACACAAGAGGTATATGTACCATGTTGCTAGAATTATTGCATTAAGAAACGGAGCAAATGAAATAACTCATGAATATTACTACGATGCAATCTTAGAAGTACAATCAGAGAAGAAGCATTCTCAACTATCAAACTATTTTGCATAACTTTTGATTTACTGTCTAATAATAAATTTGAGAAAAATTAAAAGGAAAAAGGAACCATCCACAATTCCTTCCAAACAAAAAGATTAGGAAAATATCCCAATAATATGGTCCAACACAAGTTTGTATATGTCCTGTTGCTTGGATTATTGTATTAAGAAACGGAGCAAACGAAATAACTCATGATATTACTACGATGCAATCTTAGAAGTTCAATCAGAGAAGAAAGCATTCTCAACTATCAACTATTTTGCATAACCTTTTGATTTTCTGTCTATATAAATATTAAGAAAAATTAAAAGGAAGAAGGAACCATCCACAATTCGTCCAAACAAATATTGTTAGGAAATATCCCAATAATTATGGTCCAACACAGAGGAATATGTACCATGTTTGCTAGAATTATTGCATTAAGAAACGGAGCAAATGAAATAACTCATGAATATTACTACGATGCAATCTTAGAAGTACAATCAGAGAAGAAAGCAATTCTCAACTATCAACTATTTTGCATAACTTTTGATTTACTGTCTATAATATATTAGAAAAATTAAAAGGAAGAAGGAACATCCACAATTCCTTCCAAACAAATATCTAGGAAAATATCCCAATAATATGGTCCAACACAGATGTATAATGAAAAGAGATGACCGGCAGAAGAATAGTGATCTCACAATAGACCAATGACTTAATCCTGTGCTGAATTTTGTATTAAAACGGACAACGAATAACTTAATGCATACTTTACGATGCAATTTAGAAGTACAATCAGAGAAGAATAGCATTACTCAACTAATCAACATTTTGCTAATTGATTTACTGGTTAATTAATATTGAGAAGAAAAATTAAAAGAAAGGAACCCCCCCCCCCCCCCCCCACGAATCTGCCCAACCAAAATTATTAGGAAAATTATCCCAATATATGGTACAACACAAGATGGTAATTACCCGGTTGCTGGAATTATTGTTATTCAAAAACGGAGCAAACGAAGTAACTCATGAATTATTCGATGCCATCTCTAGAAGTTCATCAGGAAGAAGCATCTCAATATCAATCTATTTGCATAACTTTTGATTTTCTTGTGAATAATAAATGATTAGGAAATTTAAGGAAGAAGGAACCATCCAATTCCTTCAAACAAATTAGGAAATATCTATATATGGTCCACACAAGAGGTTAGTGTACCATTGTTGCCTGATTTATTGCATTAGAAATGAGCAATGAAATAATTCGATGAATTCTTACACGACGCAATTTAGAAGTTCATCAGAGGAAGGCAATTCTCAACTATCAACTATTTTGCATAACTTTTGTTTTCTGTCTATATATTTAGGAAAAATTAAAAGGAGAAGGAACCATCCAAATTCCTTCCAAACAAATATTAGGATATTCAATAATATGGTCCAACACAATGAGGTATTTTTGTTTTTACCTGTGCTAGAATTTTGGCATTAAGAACTGAGCAAATGAATAATTCATGATATTACTTACGACGCAATTTTAGAGTCAATCAGAGAGAAGGCAATTCTCAACTATCAAACTATTTTTGCATACTTTTGATTTTTCGTCTAATTTTAAATTTTAAGAAAATTAAAATGAAGAAGGAAACACCAACATTCCTTCATAAACAAAATTATTGGACATATCCAATAATATGGTCCAAAAGAGGTATATGTACCATGTGTAGAATTATTGCATTTAGAAAACTGAGAAATGAAATTACTCTGAATATTACGTACGTGCAATCTTTTAGAGTACAATCAGGAAGAAAGCATCTCACTATCACTTTTGCATAATTTGATTTACTGGTCTATATAAATATTGAGAAAAATTCAAGGATAAGGAACCCATCCACAATTCCTGCCAACCAAAATATTAGGAATATCCAAATTATATGTCACACAAGATGTATACTGTACCCTGTGCTGGAATTATTGTATTAAGAACGGAGCAACGAAAATAAACTCATGATTTATTACGTGCAATCTTAGAAGTTCACATCAGAGAAGCAAAGCAATTCTCTTATCAACTATTTTGCAACTAACTTTTGATTTTCTGTCTAATATAAATATAGAAAAATTAAAGGAAGAAGGAAACCATCTACAATTCTCCGTCCAAACAAAATATTAGGAAATATCCATAATATGGTCACACAAGGTATATGTTACCATGTTGCTAAGAATATTGCATTAGAAAGGAGCAAATGAATACTTCATAATATTACTACGATGCATATTGGAAGTACATCGCGAAGAAGCAATTCTCCACTATCAACTATTTTGCATACTTTTGACTTATGTCTTAATAATAAATATTAAGAAATTTAAACGAGAAGGAATCATCCACAATTCTTTCAAACAAAATTTAGGAAAATATCCCATAATATGGTCCACACAGATTATATGTTACCTGTTGCTTGGAATTTATGTATTAGAAACGGAGCAACGAAATAACTCATGATATTTTTACGATGCATCTTAGAAGTTCAATCAGAGAAGAAAGCAATTTCACTATCGCTATTTTGCATAACTTTCTGATTTGGGTTCTTGTCTAATAATAAATATTAAGAAAATTAAAAGGAAAGGAAAGAACCATCTACAATTCGTAAACAAAATTATTAGGGAAAATATCAATAATCATTTGGTCACAACCAGAGGTATATGTTACATGTTGCTTAGATTATATGCATTAAGAAACGGAAGCAAATGAAATAATCATGAATATGACTACGATGCATTTGAATACATCAGAGAAGAAGCCATTCTCAAACTTCAACTATTTTGCATAACTTTTGACTACTGTCTATAATAAATATTAGAAAAATAAAACGAACAGGAACCATCCACAATTCCTCCAACAAATATTAGGAAACTATCCAAATAATATGTCCAACCAGATGTATATGTATCCTGTTGCTGGACATTTGTATAAAAACGGAGCAAACGAAAACTCATGTATATTACGATTGCAATCTTTGAATACAATCAGAGAGAAAGCATTTCTCAACTATACTATTTGCATAACATTTTTGATTTCTGTCTACAATTAATGATGGAAATTAAAAGGAAAGGAACCATCCACAATGCTGCAACCAAAATCTTAGGACATATCAATTATATGGTCCACACAGAGGTAGTATACATTGTTGCTAGAATTTATTGCATTAAGAACTGAGCATGAAAATAACTGTTCAATGATTTACTCAGATGCTCTTGAGTACAATCAGAGAAGCATTCTCAACTATCAACTTTTGCATTAACTTTGATTTACTGTTATATAAATATTGAGAACAAATTCAAAGGAAAAGAACATCCAGCAATTCCTGCCAACCAAATATTATGAAAATCCTATATTCCAACAAAGATGAAGTCCCTTTGCTGGAAATTTTGTATTAGAACGGAGCAACGAAATACTCATGTATTATTGATGCATCTTATGAGTTCATAGAGAGAAAAGCAATTCTCACTATCAACTATTTTGCTACTTTTTGGATTTTCTGTCTATTAATAAATTAAGCAAAATTAAAGGAAGGACATATTACAATTCCGTCCAACAAAATATTAGGAAATATCCCAATTAATATGGATTCCACACAGAGGTATATGTACCATGTTGCTAGAATTATTGATTAAGATACGGAGCAAATGAAATACTCATGGATTTATACGATGCACTTAGAGTACAATCAGAGAAGAAGCATTCTCACTATAATATTTTGGCATACTTTTGACTTACTGTCTATATAATATTAGAAAAATTAACGAGAAGGGGACATCCACAATTCCTTCAACAACTATTAGGGAAATATCACCATAATATGGCCAACACAAGATTATATGTATCCTGTTGCTGGAATTATTGTTATTAAACGGAGCACGAATAACTCATGAATTATTCGTGCATCTTGAGTACAATAGGAAGGAAAGCATTTTCAACTATC
>JACMZG010000305.1:24933-29933 GCA_018340805.1 Microvelia longipes | reverse complement strand
CTTTAGATCAACACATCGATCATGAAAAACATCAACAATTCACAAATAGCCTATTATTAGTCTATTAAAGAATCATCAACATTAAACCAATCAATTTCTGTCAATCGCAATCACCAATAAATCATTTAACCGTGTAACCAGCTATAAAACCATTCCCGAAGGAATGATCACCTCAAAATTACGACAGAAAAAAGACGCTATCGGTCGCAGTACTGTTATACAGAAAGTGCATCAACCGCATATTAAGATCTCGATAAAAGCGATTCCTAGTGGGATTTCGCAAAAATCAAGAAAACACGCAGTTAACTGAATCCCATACAACATCTTCGGCTTCACTCGTTTACCTCTAAGCGATTTCACGTACTATTTAACTCTCTCTTCAAAGTTCTTTTCAACTTTCCCTCACGGTACTTGTTTGCTATCGGACTCACACAAGTATTTAGCCTTAGATGGAGTTTACCACCCAATTTGGACTGCATTCTCAAACAATCCGACTCATAGGAAGCATCAATAATAGTTTCAAACACTCCAACGGGCCTAACACCCTCTATGGACAACA
The DNA here is from genome assembly GCA_018340805.1 of Microvelia longipes. Classification (NCBI taxonomy): domain Eukaryota; kingdom Metazoa; phylum Arthropoda; class Insecta; order Hemiptera; family Veliidae; genus Microvelia; species Microvelia longipes. The sequence goes on along the minus strand of JACMZG010000305.1, from coordinate 29,374 downwards.
TCACAATCAAGTGAATTTGGAGTATCATCTTCAATTAAAAACGCAACCTTTACACCACAATTCCCAATATCAAAGATACAGGATTCGGTGCTGGGCTAATTCCCGGTCGTTCGCCACTACTGGGGAAATCCTTGTTAGTTTCTTTTCCTCCGCTTAATGATATGCTTAAGTTCAGCGGGTAATCTCGTCTGATCTGAGGTCGGGTAATAAATCAAATATGCATAATGAATGTTCCTTAAAATAAATTGATTATTTACTCTTACTAACGTATCACTAGAGCACAACTCATAAAGCCGTGGCTCCAGCTAATTAAAACCGAAAGTAATTTTAATAATCCAGAACATTCCACATACTCGATTTGTTAAAAACGCAATAAATTACGAATTCAACATAAACTCTATGTTTCCATAGAGGTGTACCGAAATACACTATCACCTTAAAGAGGCACTTTCGACAAAATAAACGCCAAAAGTGAACCCCTCAAAACATTACTATTGAACGTAATGATAAATACAATGCCGACCCTCAGACAGCCGTGGCTAAAGGTTTACCAATAGCCGCCATTTGCGTTCAAATTGTCAATGATCAGAGCGTTGTGCATTTTACATTAATTCACGTATTTTGCTACGTTCTTCATCGACGTGTGAGCCGAGTGATCCATCGCTTAAAGTGGTATTAATACAGATGCTATTAGGCGATCCATACTCTATTTTGATCAACTCAATAATGAAATCGAGGACCCGTATTGCTTTTGCAATACTATTATAAAATTAAATTATAGACGTTCTCAGGGCTCTCTTTCAATTTTGTAAACATATTTATAGCCAATCCAAGATTTATCGCAACAATTTCGGTATTAACCTACAAAGCATCAGGTAGTCGCGACTCGGACAAATACGTAAACAATCTTTACTGAAATATTTAAGCCTTGCACAATATCTTGATCACGCTTTGATATTGTTTAGATCAGTGCCAGATAATGAATAAATTCAAAATCCGTATTGCATACGCCAATTTAAAGTATGCACTGTACTTGCCACGCAAATATTTCTATTCACACGACATAGGCACCCTGAGAAAGAGTTTAATGCTAAGCCAAGTTGTATCCTGAACCTATTGCAAAATAGAATTGACCCGAAAAATCAATTCACATTTGCTTACAACTCAAAATAGCATTGATGCATCAGTATCATGATACACTAATTTTAGTTACGAGTTAAACTGTTATGAACTAATAATGATCCTTCCGCAGGTTCACCTACGGAAACCTTGTTACGACTTTTACTTCCTCTAAATGATCAAGTTTGAGTGTCTTTTCCCATTCATAGAAATGTTGCCATTTCTTAGACCAGAATCCAACAATCTCACTAAACCATTCAATCGGTAGTAGCGACGGGCGGTGTGTACAAAGGGCAGGGACGTAATCAGCGCAAGCTAGTGACTTGCGCTTACTAGGAATTCCTCGTTCATGCGAAATAATTACAATTCGCAATCCCTGATACGACAGTGTTTCACAAGATTGCCCAACTATTTCTAGTAAGGGATACTTGTTGGAACTGCCATTGTAGCGCGCGTGCGGCCCCGGACATCTAAGGGCATCACAGACCTGTTATTGCTCTTTTTCATTTAGCTAGACGCTATTTATTCTTCTAAGAAGTGATCATTTACGAGTTAAAATAAATACACTATTTAGCAAGTTAGAGTCTCGTTCGTTATCGGAATTAACCTGACAAATCGCTCCACCAACTAAGAACGGCCATGCACCACCACCCACCGAATCAAGAAAGAGCTATCAATCTGTCAATCCTCACAGTGTCCGGACCGGGTGAGATTTCCCGTGTTGAGTCAAATTAAGCCGCAGGCTCCACTCCTGGTGGTGCCCTTCCGTCAATTCCTTTAAGTTTCAGCTTTGCAACCATACTTCCCCCGGAACCCAAAGACTTTGGTTTCCCGGTGACTTCTAGCAAGATGATAAATTATCATCGCTAACTGTCAGTTGGCATAGTTTATGGTCAGAACTAGGACGGTATCTGATCGTCTTCGATCCTCTGACTTTCGTTCTTGATTAATGAAAACATTCTTGGCAAATGCTTTCGCAGTAGATTGTCTGCTGATGGTCTCAGAATTTCACCTCTAGCACCAGCATACATATGCCCCCGGCAGTCTCTTTTAATCATTACTTCAGTTTCGAAAACCAACAAAATAAAACCGAAGTCTTATTTCATTATTCCATGCAACAATATGCAGGCATAAGCCTGCTTTAAGCACTCTAATTTTTTCAAAGTAAACTTGTCGGTTATTGAAAAATCCCAATAAAGTGACTTAACAATATACACGACGGTGAAGGAAGATTCAACACTCGGTCATAGACCTCATAAAGAATCATTTCCTCAATTTCAACTACGAGCTTTTTAACTGCAACAACTTTAATATACGCTTTTGGAGCTGGAATTACCGCGGCTGCTGGCACCAGACTTGCCCTCCAATTGATACTTGATAAAGTATTTAAAATATTCTCATTGCAATTATGAAACCACTAGGGCCCATATTGTTATTTATTGTCACTACCTCACCGAACCGGTATTGGGTAATTTTCGCGCCTGCTGCCTTCCGTGGATGTGGTAGCCGTTTCTCAGGCTCCCTCTCCGGAATCGAACACTGATTCCCCGTTACCCGTTACAACCATGGTAAGCTTTGATCTTACCATCGAAAGTTGATAGGTCAGCCATTTCAAGAGATTCGTCGTCAACACTAAGGTTGTACGATCAGTGAAGTTATCCAGAGTCATCAAAATTCTGCCTTGCGACAGGTTAGTTTTGATCTAATAAATCCGCCGCTTCGTGAGTCACGGCATTCTTTAAAATATTAGCTCTAGAATTACCACAGTTATCTTGTGGCAAATAGATTATATCTCTTAAATAATAGCTGTTATAATGAGCCATCCGCGGTTTCAGTTTATAAAACTGTGTACTTAGACATGCATGGCTTAATCTTTGAGATAAGCATATGACTACTGGCAGGATCAACCAGATATTTATATATATACGACCGCCTAAGCGAGTCATTTCGTTAATATTCAATCGCATAACTGCATATTTAAACACAGCTACATTAGGTCATTCGTTATAATTGCAAAGCAACTATTTCTTTATTCGTTAAACCCTCATAATGATAGGTAATTAATTGAATTAATCAATTAAATCTGACAAGATACAGGCCTGGACAGAGAAAATGAAATTGCAACTGCTACAATGCTGCTGCTATATTCACCCGGACGAATATGTATAAACGTAAACAATCATAAAGATTATTTAAGGATTATCGCTGCGTTGGCTGTAGGGCTACTAACAAAATATTCTGTACTGATCCACAATTGTATTAACAATTGATAGATTTTATATGAGCCAACAAATAATCAATCAGTATATTTCAACTAATCAACTATAATTAAATAGTCAGCTCACATATATACTGTGGATATATACCTTGGGTAGCATTCCTGAAACCGGCGACTTTAGTATTAATTTATTGTTTCCAAAATATATTTATTTAGATGTAAAACTGTTTTCTTAATATGGTTAGCGAAAAAATTTATCAAAAACGGTTAAAAATAAGAAATTTAGGGCATTTCTCTTTGAAAATTTGTGTAAAAATTTTAAAATTTTTTTTATCTTTTTGTTTGTATTTATTATGTTTATTAGCTCAAATTGCTTTTCTAGTATAATTTTTAATTCTCTGTTAAATGTACTAATTTTTATTTCAAATTTAAAATTTTTTAGCAATAGTTTAGACATTTATGTTGGTTCATTAAAAATACACGTGATTAAACATAATTATCACTTTTTGCTGATATTATTAAATGTTTATATAATTATCAGTTAGAGAAAAAAATTCTACATCGAATCATACTAAAATCTCTTATATATCTCAATTTTTACTAAAGTTATGACTAAATTTAAGTTTATGAGAGGTTTCCTTAATTTTTGGATTTGGCCGCTGGGAGTTTGAAGAAATACACATTGTACTGAATTGAATTATATATCTAATGAAAGAGCGTAAAAAGTTGAGTAGGAATCAGTTTAAATATACCAAAAAACTTTATTATTCACAAAGTTATTCGAGGTTTAAGTTTATCGGAGGCTGGGAGTTTTCCTTAATTTATAATTTTTCTTAAAAAAATTATTATTTTCTTTAATTTAAGGTGTATTAATATGATTTACATATTATTAGAAAGAGCAAAGAAAGGGAAATCAGATCCATTCCTTACTTTTCGTATATGTCTCAGATGAAAAAAGTTATATTAATTTGAAAATTAATTAATTAAATTTTACTTAAGAATTATTATGCAATGATGTAATACTTGCAAAAATATCTTTGTCATAAATTTTAGTGCAATAATTTTTTTAATAAAATGTGTTTCGTTTCTTTAATTTTAGGTTCG
>JACMZG010000305.1:14933-19933 GCA_018340805.1 Microvelia longipes | reverse complement strand
TTCCATAGAGGTGTACCGAAATACACTATCACCTTAAAGAGGCACTTTCGACAAAATAAACGCCAAAAGTGAACCCCTCAAAACATTACTATTGAACGTAATGATAAATACAATGCCGACCCTCAGACAGCCGTGGCTAAAGGTTTACCAATAGCCGCCATTTGCGTTCAAATTGTCAATGATCAGAGCGTTGTGCATTTTACATTAATTCACGTATTTTGCTACGTTCTTCATCGACGTGTGAGCCGAGTGATCCATCGCTTAAAGTGGTTATTAATACAGATGCTATTAGGCGATCCATACTCTATTTTGATCAACTCAATAATGAAATCGAGGACCCGTATTGCTTTTGCAATACTATTATAAATTAAATTATAGACGTTCTCAGGGCTCTCTTTCAATTTTGTAAACATATTTATAGCCAATCCAAGATTTATCGCAACAATTTCGGTATTAACCTACAAAGCATCAGGTAGTCGCGACTCGGACAAATACGTAAACAATCTTTACTGAAATATTTAAGCCTTGCACAATATCTTGATCACGCTTTGATATTGTTTAGATCAGTGCCAGATAATGAAAAATTCAAAATCCGTATTGCATACGCCAATTTAAAGTATGCACTGTACTTGCCACGCAAATATTTCTATTCACACGACATAGGCACCCTGAGAAAGAGTTTAATGCTAAGCCAAGTTGTATCCTGAACCTATTGCAAAATAGAATTGACCCGAAAAATCAATTCACATTTGCTTACAACTCAAAATAGCATTGATGCATCAGTATCATGATACACTAATTTTAGTTACGAGTTAAACTGTTATGAACTAATAATGATCCTTCCGCAGGTTCACCTACGGAAACCTTGTTACGACTTTTACTTCCTCTAAATGATCAAGTTTGAGTGTCTTTTCCCATTCATAGAAATGTTGCCATTTCTTAGACCAGAATCCAACAATCTCACTAAACCATTCAATCGGTAGTAGCGACGGGCGGTGTGTACAAAGGGCAGGGACGTAATCAGCGCAAGCTAGTGACTTGCGCTTACTAGGAATTCCTCGTTCATGCGAAATAATTACAATTCGCAATCCCTGATACGACAGTGTTTCACAAGATTGCCCAACTATTTCTAGTAAGGGATACTTGTTGGAACTGCCATTGTAGCGCGCGTGCGGCCCCGGACATCTAAGGGCATCACAGACCTGTTATTGCTCTTTTTCATTTAGCTAGACGCTATTTATTCTTCTAAGAAGTGATCATTTACGAGTTAAAATAAATACACTATTTAGCAAGTTAGAGTCTCGTTCGTTATCGGAATTAACCTGACAAATCGCTCCACCAACTAAGAACGGCCATGCACCACCACCCACCGAATCAAGAAAGAGCTATCAATCTGTCAATCCTCACAGTGTCCGGACCGGGTGAGATTTCCCGTGTTGAGTCAAATTAAGCCGCAGGCTCCACTCCTGGTGGTGCCCTTCCGTCAATTCCTTTAAGTTTCAGCTTTGCAACCATACTTCCCCGGAACCCAAAGACTTTGGTTTCCCGGTGACTTCTAGCAAGATGATAAATTATCATCGCTAACTGTCAGTTGGCATAGTTTATGGTCAGAACTAGGACGGTATCTGATCGTCTTCGATCCTCTGACTTTCGTTCTTGATTAATGAAAACATTCTTGGCAAATGCTTTCGCAGTAGATTGTCTGCTGATGGTCTCAGAATTTCACCTCTAGCACCAGCATACATATGCCCCCGGCAGTCTCTTTTAATCATTACTTCAGTTTCGAAAACCAACAAAATAAAACCGAAGTCTTATTTCATTATTCCATGCAACAATATGCAGGCATAAGCCTGCTTTAAGCACTCTAATTTTTTCAAAGTAAACTTGTCGGTTATTGAAAAATCCCAATAAAGTGACTTAACAATATACACGACGGTGAAGGAAGATTCAACACTCGGTCATAGACCTCATAAAGAATCATTTCCTCAATTTCAACTACGAGCTTTTTAACTGCAACAACTTTAATATACGCTTTTGGAGCTGGAATTACCGCGGCTGCTGGCACCAGACTTGCCCTCCAATTGATACTTGATAAAGTATTTAAAATATTCTCATTGCAATTATGAAACCACTAGGGCCCATATTGTTATTTATTGTCACTACCTCACCGAACCGGTATTGGGTAATTTTCGCGCCTGCTGCCTTCCGTGGATGTGGTAGCCGTTTCTCAGGCTCCCTCTCCGGAATCGAACACTGATTCCCCGTTACCCGTTACAAACCATGGTAAGCTTTGATCTTACCATCGAAAGTTGATAGGTCAGCCATTTCAAGAGATTCGTCGTCAACACTAAGGTTGTACGATCAGTGAAGTTATCCAGAGTCATCAAAATTCTGCCTTGCGACAGGTTAGTTTTGATCTAATAAATCCGCCGCTTCGTGAGTCACGGCATTCTTTAAAATATTAGCTCTAGAATTACCACAGTTATCTTGTGGCAAATAGATTATATCTCTTAAATAATAGCTGTTATAATGAGCCATCCGCGGTTTCAGTTTATAAAACTGTGTACTTAGACATGCATGGCTTAATCTTTGAGATAAGCATATGACTACTGGCAGGATCAACCAGATATTTATATATATACGACCGCCTAAGCGAGTCATTTCGTTAATATTCAATCGCATAACTGCATATTTAAACACAGCTACATTAGGTCATTCGTTATAATTGCAAAGCAACTATTTCTTTATTCGTTAAACCCTCATAAATGATAGGTAATTAATTGAATTAATCAATTAAATCTGACAAGATACAGGCCTGGACAGAGAAAATGAAATTGCAACTGCTACAATGCTGCTGCTATATTCACCCGGACGAATATGTATAAACGTAAACAATCATAAAGATTATTTAAGGATTATCGCTGCGTTGGCTGTAGGGCTACTAACAAAATATTCTGTACTGATCCACAATTGTATTAACAATTGATAGATTTTATATGAGCCAACAAATAATCAATCAGTATATTTCAACTAATCAACTATAATTAAATAGTCAGCTCACATATATACTGTGGATATATACCTTGGGTAGCATTCCTGAAACCGGCGACTTTAGTATTAATTTATTGTTTCCAAAATATATTTATTTAGATGTAAAACTGTTTTCTTAATATGGTTAGCAAAAAATTTATCAAAAACGGTTAAAAATAAGAAATTTAGGGCATTTCTCTTTGAAAATTTGTGTAAAAATTTAAAATTTTTTTTATCTTTTTGTTTGTATTTATTATGTTTATTAAGCTCAAATTGCTTTTTCTAGTATAATTTTTAATTCTCTGTTAAATGTACTAATTTTTATTTCAAATTTAAAATTTTTTAGCAATAGTTTAGACATTTATGTTGGTTCATTAAAAATACACGTGATTAAACATAATTATCACTTTTTGCTGATATTATTAAATGTTTATATAATTATCAGTTAGAGAAAAAAATTCTACATCGAATCATACTAAATCTCTTATATATCTCAATTTTTACTAAAGTTATGACTAAATTTAAGTTTATGAGAGGTTTCCTTAATTTTTGGATTTGGCCGCTGGGAGTTTGAAGAAATACACATTGTACTGAATTGAATTATATATCTAATGAAAGAGCGTAAAAAGTTGAGTAGGAATCAGTTTAAATATACCAAAAAACTTTATTATTCACAAAGTTATTCGAGGTTTAAGTTTATCGGAGGCTGGGAGTTTTCCTTAATTTATAATTTTAGTTAAATAATTATTATTTTCTTTAATTTAAGTGTATTAATATGATTTACATATTGTTAGAAAGAGCAAAGAAAGGGAAATCAGATCCATTCCTTACTTTTCGTATATGTTTCAGATGAAAAAAGTTGTATTCATTTGAAAATTAATTAATTAAATTTTAGTTAAGAATTATTATGCAATGATGTAATACTTGCAAAAATATCTTTGTCATAAATTTTAGTGCAATAATTTTTTTAATAAAATGTGTTTCGGTTTCTTTATTTTTAGGTTCGATAATATGATTTATATATCATTAGAAAGAAAAAAATATATAATAAGGCGGACAGTTTATTTGCCTTATTTAATTATTGGAAACAAAGTTATATTAATTTAAAAGTTAATTAATTAAATTTCATTTAACAGTTAGTAAGAAATTATGTAATATTTAATCCCAAATTTTTTGGAAACTTTTTGGGAAATTTTTTAATCTTGTCATCAAATAAATCAAAATTTATCAATTTTTTAAAAATAATTTACAGAAAATTATTAACAATAATAATAATGAATTGTAAAAATTATTATTATTATTATTATTATTATTATTATTATTATTATTTTTATTGAACCAAAAAATTTTGTATTATTATTATTATATTATTATTATTTTTATTGACCAAAAAATTTTTTGTCAAAATTATTATTTATTATTATTATTATTATTATTATTATTTTTATTGCCAAAAAATTTTTGTCAAAAATTATTATTATTATTATTATTTATTTTTAATTGACCCAAAAAATTTTTGTCAAAAAAATTATTATTATTATTATTTTTATTGACCCAAAAAATTTTTGTCAAAAAAATTATTATTTATTATTATTATTATTATTATTATTTTATTGACCCAAAAAATTTTTGTCAAAAAATTTCTGGAAAATTTTGAAATATTAATTTTTTTTGACCAAAAAAATTTTTTCGGAAAATTTCTGGAAATTTTGAAAAATATTAATTTTTTTTGACCAAAAAAATTTTTTCGGAAAATTTTTGGAAAAATTTTGAAAAATTTACATTTTTTTTAAAAAAATTTTGGTATTTTATAATTTCTGGTTATATATGCTTAAAAATTGAAAATAATTCGGTAAAATTTTCAATTCTCGACTAAAAAGCAGAGAAATTTTTGTAATTTTTTTATAATTTTCAGAAAATTGAGAAAAATTAATCGAGCCAAAAAACTATAATTCGGTAACATTTTCAAA
>JACMZG010000305.1:0-7500 GCA_018340805.1 Microvelia longipes | reverse complement strand
TCGCCAAAGCGTGGATTGTTCACCCACTATTAGGCGAACGTGAGCTGGGTTTAGACCGTCGTGAGACAGTTAGTTTTACCCTACTTAAAAGTGTCATGATTAAATAGTAATTTCTTGCTCAGAACGAGAGGAACCGCAGATTGGAATCACTGGTTAAGTGTGCTTGATCGAAAGGTCAGTGGCACGGAAGCTACCATCCGAGAGATTAGACTGAACGCCTCTAGTCTGGAATTCTCGCCTAGAGTCATGGATAAATTGTGCCCAACCTCGTAAAGAGGCAATAAATTATTCACTGACCGCAAGTCGGTGATGTGGCTAGCCATACATATTAAACTCGGCCTTTCTATGAAAATAGAAGGATTGTTTGAATCATTTATAATGGTTTACGTGTGGGCATTAAAAATCGTTTGTAGACGACTTACTTTTTCGGTCGGGGTTAGCGTAAGAATTCGAGCGGTTTAAACTGCGAGATTTGAACTATATCCCCAATTTGACTCGATGATTTGGACTTTATAGAGTTCCATTCATTGTGGCGGTCGGGCAATATTTAACATATATCTTAATTATCTGAGTTGATAATTATTTATTGCTGTTTAATAGTGCTGTTATATAGTGCTTTTTTAGTGCTGTTTAATAGTGATGTTAATAGTACTATTTTATGTGCTTTTTATAGTGCTTTTTATAGTGGAATTGCATTGATGCAATTCCGCTTTTATTATTTTGTATTTGAAAATGTACGAATTATTTAGTTTTTTTGGCTCGGATTTAAATTTTTCTCAATATTTCTGAAAATTATAAAAATTTACAAAAAATTTCTCTGCTTTTAGTCCGAGAATTTTGAAAATTTTACCGAATTATTTTCAATTTAGCATTATGTATTCTAACCAGAAAAATTGATAAAAACCAAAATTTTTTTTAAAAAAATGTAAATTTTTCAAAATTTTCAAAAATTTTCGGAAAAATTTTTTTGTGTCAAAAAAAAAATTTAAATAGTTTTTCAAATTTTCCAGAAATTTTCCGAAAAAAATTTTTTGGTCAAAAAAATTATCATTTCAAATTTTTCAGAAATTTTTTGACCAAAAATTTTTTGGAAATTTTTGACAAAAATTTTTGGGTCAATAATAATAATAATAATAATAATTTTAAAACAAATAATAAAAATAATAATAATAATAATAATAATAATTTTTGACAAAATTTTTTGGGTCAATAAAATAATAATAATAATAATAATAATAATTATTGACAAAAATTTTTTGGGTCAATAAAATAATAATAATAATAATAATATAATAATTTTTTGACAAAAATTTTTTGGTCAATAAATAATAATAATAATAATAATAATAATAAAATAATAATAATAATTTTTACAATTCATTATTATTATTGTTAATAATTTTCTGTAAATTATTTTAAAAAATTGATAAATTTTGATTTATTTGATGACAAGATTTAAAAAATTTCTCCAAAAGTTTCCAAAAAAATTTTGGGATTAAATATTACATAATTTCTTACTAACTGTTAAATGAAATTTAATTAATTAACTTTTAAATTAATATAACTTTGTTTCCAATAATTAAATAAGGCAAATAAACTGTCCGCCTTATTATATATTTTTTTGTTCTTTCTAATGATATATAAATCATATTATCGAACCTAAAAATAAAGAAACCGAAACACATTTTATTAAAAAAATTATTGCACTAAAATTTATGACAAAGATTATTTTTGCAAGTATTACATCATTGCATAATAATTGCTTAAGTAAAATTTAATTAATTAATTTTCAAATGAATATAACTTTTTTCATCTGAAACATATAAGAAAAGTAAAGAATGGATCTAATTTTCCCTTTCTTTGCTCTTCTAACAATATGTAAATCATATTATAAACCTTAAATTAAAGAAAATAATAATTATTTTAACTAAAAATTATAAATTAAGGAAACTCCCAGCCTCCGATAACTTAAACCTCGAATAACTTTGTGAATAATAAAGTTTTTTGGTATATTTAAACTGATTCCTACTCAACTTTTTACGCTCTTCATTGATATATAATTCAATTCAGTACAATGTGTATTTCTTCAAACTCCCAGCGGCCAAATCCAAAAATTAAGGAACCTCTCATAAACTTAAATTTAGTCATAACTTTAGTAAAAATTGAGATATATAAGAGATTTTAGTATGATTCGATGTAGAATTTTTTTCTCTAACTGATAATTATATAAAGATTTAATAATATCAGCAAAAAGTGATAATTATGTTTAATCACGTGTATTTTTAATGAACCAACATAATGTCTAAACTATTGCTAAAAATTTTAAATTTGAAATAAAATTAGTACATTTAACAGAGAATTAAAATTATACTAGAAAAAGCAATTTGAGCTTAATAAACATAATAAATACAAACAAAAAGATAAAAAAAATTTTAAAATTTTTACACAATTTTCAAAGAGAAATGCCCTAAATTTCTTTATTTTTAACCGTTTTTGATAAATTTTTTCGCTAACCATATTAAGAAAACAGTTTTACATCTAAATAAATATATTTTGGAAACAATAAATTAATACTAAAGTCGCCGGTTTCAGGAATGCTACCCAAGGTATATATCCACAGTATATATGTGAGCTGACTATTTAATTATAGTTGATTAGTTGAAATATACTGATTGATTATTTGTTGGCTCATATAAATCTATCAATTGTTAATACAATTGTGGATCAGTACAGAATATTTTGTTAGTAGCCCTACAGCCAACGCAGCGATAATCCTTAAATATCTTTTATGATTGTTTACGTTTATACATATTCGTCCGGGTGAATATAGCAGCAGCATTGTAGCAGTTGCAATTTCATTTTCTCTGTCCAGGCCTGTATCTTGTCAGATTTAATTGATTAATTCAATTAATTACCTATCATTTATGAGGGTTTAACGAATAAAGAAATAGTTGCTTTGCAATTATAACGAATGACCTAATGTAGCTGTGTTTAAATATGCAGTTATGCGATTGAATATTAACGAAATGACTCGCTTAGGCGTCTATATATAAATATCTGGAGTAGTCATATGCTTATCTCAAAGATTAAGCCATGCATGTCTAAGTACACAGTTTTTATAAACTGAAACCGCGGATGGCATTTATAACAGCTATTATTTAAGAGATATAATCTATTTGCCACAAGATAACTGTGGTAATTCTAGAGCTAATATTTTAAAGAATGCCGTGACTCACGAAGCGGCGGATTTATTAGATCAAAACTAACCTGTCGCAAGGCAGAATTTTGATGACTCTGGATAACTTCACTGATCGTACAACCTTGTGTTGACGACGAATCTCTTGAAATGGCTGACCTATCAACTTTCGATGGTAAGATCAAAGCTTACCATGGTTGTAACGGGTAACGGGGAATCAGTGTTCGATTCCGGAGAGGGAGCCTGAGAAACGGCTACCACATCCACGGAAGGCAGCAGGCGCGAAATTACCCAATACCGGTTCGGTTGAGTGACAATAAATAAATATGGGCCCTAGTGGTTTCATAATTGCAATGAGAATATTTTAAATACTTTATCAAGTATCAATTGGAGGGCAAGTCTGGTGCAGCAGCCGCGGTAATTCCAGCTCCAAAAGCGTATATTAAAGTTGTTGTTGCAGTTAAAAAGCTCGTAGTTGAAATTGAGGAAATGTTCTTTATGAGGTCTATGACCGAGTGTTGAATCTTCCTTCACCGTCGTGTATATTGTTAAGTCACTTATTGGGATTTTTCAATAACCGACAAGTTTACTTTGAAAAAATTAGAGTGCTTAAAGCAGGCTTATGCCTGCATATTGTTGCATGGAATAATGAAATAAGACTTCGGTTTTATTTTTGTTGGTTTTCGAAACTGAAGTAATGATTAAAAGAGACTGCCGGGGGCATATGTATGCTGGTGCTAGAGGTGAAATTCTGAGACCATCAGCAGACAATCTACTGCGAAAGCATTTGCCAAGAATGTTTTCATTAATCAAGAACGAAAGTCAGAGGATCGAAGACGATCAGATACCGTCCTAGTTTGACCATAAACTATGCCAACTGACAGTTAGCGATGATAATTTTATCATCTTGCTAGAAGTCACCGGGAAACCAAAGTCTTTGGGTTCCGGGGGAAGTATGGTTGCAAAGCTGAAACTTAAAGGAATTGACGGAAGGGCACCACCAGGAGTGGAGCCTGCGGCTTAATTTGACTCAACACGGAAATCTCACCGGTCCGGACACTGTAGGATTGACAGATTGATAGCTCTTTCTTGATTCGGTGGGTGGTGGTGCATGGCCGTTCTTAGTTGGTGGAGCGATTTGTCAGGTTAATTCCGATAACGAACGGGACTCTAACTTGCTAAATAGTGTATTTATTTTAACTCGTAAATGATCACTTCTTAGAAAATAAAAGCGTCTAGCTAAATGAAAAAGAGCAATAACAGGTCTGTGATGCCCTTAGATGTCCGGGGCCGCACGCGCGCTACAATGGCAGTTCCAACGAGTATCCCTTACTAGAAATAGTTGGGCAATCTTGTGAAACACTGTCGTATCAGGGATTGCGAATTGTAATTATTTCGCATGAACGAGGAATTCCTAGTAAGCGCAAGTCACTAGCTTGCGCTGATTACGTCCCTGCCCTTTGTACACACCGCCCGTCGCTACTACGATTGAATGGTTTAGTGAGATTGTTGGATTTTTGGTCTAAGAAATGGCAACATTTCTATGAATGGGAAAAGACACTTCAAACTTGATCATTTAGAGGAAGTAAAAGTCGTAACAAGGTTTCCGTAGTGAACCTGCGGAAGGATCATTATTAGTTCATAACAGTTTAACTCGTAACTAAAATTAGTGTATCATGATACTGATGCATCAATGCTATTTTGAGTTGTAAGCAAATGTGAATTGATTTTTCGGGTCAATTCTATTTTTTGCAATAGGTTCAGGATACAACTTGGCTTAGCATTAAACTCTTTCTTCAGGGTGCCTATGTCGTGTGAATAGAAATATTTTGCGTGGCAAGTACAGTGCATACTTTAAAATGGCGTATGCAATACGGATTTTGAATTTATCATTATCTGGCACTGATCTAAACAATATCAAAGCGTGATCAAGATATTGTGCAAGGCTTAAATATTTCAGTAAAAGATTGTTTACGTATTTGTCCGAGTCGCGACTACCTGATGCTTTGTAGGTTAATACCGAATTGTTGCGATAAATCTTGGATTGGCTATAAATATGTTTTTACAAAATTGAAAGAGAGCCCTGAGAACGTCTATAATTTAATTTTATATAGTATTGCAAAAGCAATACGGGTCCTCGATTTCATTATTGAGTTGATCAAAATAGAGTATGGATCGCCTAATAGCATCTGTATTAATAACCACTTTAAGCGATGGATCACTCGGCTCACACGTCGATGAAGAACGTAGCAAAATACGTGAATTAATGTAAAATGCACAACGCTCTGATCATTGACAATTTGAACGCAAATGGCGGCTATTGGTAACCTTTAGCCACGGCTGTCTGAGGGTCGGCATTGTATTTATCATTACGTTCAATAGTAATGTTTTGAGGGGTTCACTTTTGCGTTTATTTTGTCGAAAGTGCTCTTTAAGGTGATAGTGTATTTCGGTACACCTCT
The DNA here is from genome assembly GCA_018340805.1 of Microvelia longipes. Classification (NCBI taxonomy): domain Eukaryota; kingdom Metazoa; phylum Arthropoda; class Insecta; order Hemiptera; family Veliidae; genus Microvelia; species Microvelia longipes. Next base: position 1,842 of record JACMZG010000305.1, on the reverse strand, counting down.
ATGGAAACATAGAGTTTATGTTGAATTCGTAATTTATTGCGTTTTTAACAAATCGAGTATGTGGAATGTTCTGGATTATTAAAATTACTTCGGTTTTAATTAGCTGGAGCCACGGCTTTATTGAGTTGTGCTCTAGTGATACGTTAGTAAGAGTAAATAATCAATTTATTTTAAGGACATTCATTATGCATATTTGATTTATTACCCGACTCAGATCAGACGAGATTACCCGCTGAACTTAAGCATATCATTAAGCGGAGGAAAAGAAACTAACAAGGATTTCCCCAGTAGTGGCGAACGACCGGGAATTAGCCCAGCACCGAATCCTGTATCTTTGATATTGGAATTGTTGGTGTAAAGGTTGCGTTTTTAATTGAAGATGATACTCCAAATTCACTTGATTGTGATGTTGTCCATAGAGGGTGTTAGGCCCGTTGGAGTGTTAACTATTATTTGATGCTTCCTAATGAGTCGGATTGTTGAGAATGCAGTCCAAATTGGGTGGTAAACTCCATCTAAGGCTAAATACTTGTGTGAGTCCGATAGCAAAACAAGTACCGTGAGGGAAAGTTGAAAAGAACTTTGAAGAGAGAGTTAAATAGTACGTGAAATCGCTTAGAGGTAAACGAGTGAAGCCGAAGATGTTGTATGGGATTCAGTTAACTGGTGTTTTTCTTGATTTTTGCGAAATCCCACTAGGAATCGCTTTATCGAGATCTTAATATGCGGTTGATGCACTTTCTGTATAACAGTACTGCGACCGATAGCGTCTTTTTTCTGTCGTAATTTTGAAGGTGATCATTCTTCGGGAATGGTTTTATAGCTGGTTACCGGTTAAATGATTTATTGGTGATTTTGCGATTGACAGAAATTGATTGGGGTTTAATGTTGATGTTTCTTTAATAGACTAATAATAGGCTATTTGTGAATTGTTGATTTTTCATGATCGATTGTTGATCTAAAGTCTGCAGTGTAATGTAGGTTACTACTCGTCCCCGTCTTGAAACACGGACCAGGAGTTTTATATTGATCGCGAGTCAAAGGGCCTTACGAAACCCCACGGCGTAATTAATGTAAAGGTTTACCTCGGTAAACTGTGATGTGACCTCGTGGCAACACAGAGTGCAACATCGACCCGTTAAAGATGTTCGCATCTGGGCGGAGTTTGAGCGATCATGTAGAGACCCGAAAGATGGTGAACTATGCTTGTGCAGGTTGAAGCCAGAGGAACTCTGGTGGAGGACCGCCGCGGTTCTGACGTGCAAATCGATCGTCGGACATGAGTATAGGGGCGAAAGACTAATCGACCATCTAGTAGCTGGTTCCCTCCGAAGTTTCCTCAGGATAGCTGACATTTGTTATTGTAGTTTTACCTGGTAAAGCGAATGATTAGAAGTATTGGGACGAAATGTCCTCAACTTATTCTCAAACTTTAAATGGGTTCGAAGTGCGTCTTTCTTCATTGAAGATGTGCATCGAATACAAGTGTCTAGTGGGCCATTTTTGGTAAGCAGAACTGGCGATGTGGGTGAACCAAACACTGGTTAAGGTGCCTTAACATAACGCTCATGAGAACCACGGTGTGAGTGATAAAGACAGCAGGACGGTGGACATGGAAGTCGCATCCGCTAGGAGTGTGTAACAACTCACCTGCGAATCAACCAGCCCTAAAAGGGCCTGTAGCGTTGACCTATCCGGACGAAGTCGGTTAAGTTACAAAACGAGAAACGTATCGTGGTAGTAGGTGCGTGGGCAGAATCTATGTCGTAGCGAGTGGAGCGGTCAGGAGATGTAGTAGTGCAATATCATGAGATACCTAAACGGTGAAGTCCATGTCAACAG
>JACMZG010000304.1:15094-35935 GCA_018340805.1 Microvelia longipes | reverse complement strand
AAAATACGCTTTAAACAATAACATTGAGAGAAATAAGCGATTTCCATCAAGAATTGTAGAAGCCATCGGCAGATTTGTTTCAATCTATTCCTAACATGTTCAGCAATATAACAGTGTTATTTCATGCATTTTAGCAGTGGGAAACACGAGAAAACTTCGGTTTTCTACTTTAGATTCGTTCCAGACATATTGCATAAGTTGTACTTTGTGTGATTTACTGTGGTTCTCTGATCGAAATCCAGTTATTAAAATAGTGATTTTCATGCTTATTTTGATCATTTTAAGCACTTAAATACGCTTTAAACAATAACATTAGAGAAATAAGCGATTTCCATCAAGAATTGTAGAAGCCATCGCAGATTTGTTTCAATCTATTTCCTAACATGTTCAGCAATATAACAGTGTTATTTCATGCATTTTAGCAGTGGGAAACACGAGAAAACTTCGGTTTTCTACTTTAGATTCGTTCCAGACATATTGCATAAGTTGTACTTTGTGTGATTTACTGTGGTTCTCTGATCGAAATCCAGTTATTAAAATAGTGATTTTCATGCTTATTTTGATCATTTTAAGCACTTAAATACGCTTTAAACAATAACATTAGAGAAATAAGCGATTTCCATCAAGAATTGTAGAAGCCATCGGCAGATTTGTTTCAATCTATTTCCTAACATGTTCAGCAATATAACAGTGTTATTTCATGCATTTTAGCAGTGGGAAACACGAGAAAACTTCGGTTTTCTACTTTAGATTCGTTCCAGACATATTGCATAAGTTGTACTTTGTGTGATTTACTGTGGTTCTCTGATCGAAATCCAGTTATTAAAATAGTGATTTTCATGCTTATTTTGATCATTTTAAGCACTTAAATACGCTTTAAACAATAACATTAGAGAAATAAGCGATTTCCATCAAGAATTGTAGAAGCCATCGGCAGATTTGTTTCAATCTATTTCCTAACATGTTCAGCAATATAACAGTGTTATTTCATGCATTTTAGCAGTGGGAAACACGAGAAAACTTCGGTTTTCTACTTTAGATTCGTTCCAGACATATTGCATAAGTTGTACTTTGTGTGATTTACTGTGGTTCTCTGATCGAAATCCAGTTATTAAAATAGTGATTTTCATGCTTATTTTGATCATTTTAAGCACTTAAATACGCTTTAAACAATAACATTAGAGAAATAAGCGATTTCCATCAAGAATTGTAGAAGCCATCGGCAGATTTGTTTCAATCTATTTCCTAACATGTTCAGCAATATAACAGTGTTATTTCATGCATTTTAGCAGTGGGAAACACGAGAAAACTTCGGTTTTCTACTTTAGATTCGTTCCAGACATATTGCATAAGTTGTACTTTGTGTGATTTACTGTGGTTCTCTGATCGAAATCCAGTTATTAAAATAGTGATTTTCATGCTTATTTTGATCATTTTAAGCACTTAAATACGCTTTAAACAATAACATTAGAGAAATAAGCGATTTCCATCAAGAATTGTAGAAGCCATCGGCAGATTTGTTTCAATCTATTTCCTAACATGTTCAGCAATATAACAGTGTTATTTCATGCATTTTAGCAGTGGGAAACACGAGAAAACTTCGGTTTTCTACTTTAGATTCGTTCCAGACATATTGCATAAGTTGTACTTTGTGTGATTTACTGTGGTTCTCTGATCGAAATCCAGTTATTAAAATAGTGATTTTCATGCTTATTTTGATCATTTTAAGCACTTAAATACGCTTTAAACAATAACATTAGAGAAATAAGCGATTTCCATCAAGAATTGTAGAAGCCATCGGCAGATTTGTTTCAATCTATTTCCTAACATGTTCAGCAATATAACAGTGTTATTTCATGCATTTTAGCAGTGGGAAACACGAGAAAACTTCGGTTTTCTACTTTAGATTCGTTCCAGACATATTGCATAAGTTGTACTTTGTGTGATTTACTGTGGTTCTCTGATCGAAATCCAGTTATTAAAATAGTGATTTTCATGCTTATTTTGATCATTTTAAGCACTTAAATACGCTTTAAACAATAACATTAGAGAAATAAGCGATTTCCATCAAGAATTGTAGAAGCCATCGGCAGATTTGTTTCAATCTATTTCCTAACATGTTCAGCAATATAACAGTGTTATTTCATGCATTTTAGCAGTGGGAAACACGAGAAAACTTCGGTTTTCTACTTTAGATTCGTTCCAGACATATTGCATAAGTTGTACTTTGTGTGATTTACTGTGGTTCTCTGATCGAAATCCAGTTATTAAAATAGTGATTTTCATGCTTATTTTGATCATTTTAAGCACTTAAATACGCTTTAAACAATAACATTAGAGAAATAAGCGATTTCCATCAAGAATTGTAGAAGCCATCGGCAGATTTGTTTCAATCTATTTCCTAACATGTTCAGCAATATAACAGTGTTATTTCATGCATTTTAGCAGTGGGAAACACGAGAAAACTTCGGTTTTCTACTTTAGATTCGTTCCAGACATATTGCATAAGTTGTACTTTGTGTGATTTACTGTGGTTCTCTGATCGAAATCCAGTTATTAAAATAGTGATTTTCATGCTTATTTTGATCATTTTAAGCACTTAAATACGCTTTAAACAATAACATTAGAGAAATAAGCGATTTCCATCAAGAATTGTAGAAGCCATCGGCAGATTTGTTTCAATCTATTTCCTAACATGTTCAGCAATATAACAGTGTTATTTCATGCATTTTAGCAGTGGGAAACACGAGAAAACTTCGGTTTTCTACTTTAGATTCGTTCCAGACATATTGCATAAGTTGTACTTTGTGTGATTTACTGTGGTTCTCTGATCGAAATCCAGTTATTAAAATAGTGATTTTCATGCTTATTTTGATCATTTTAAGCACTTAAATACGCTTTAAACAATAACATTAGAGAAATAAGCGATTTCCATCAAGAATTGTAGAAGCCATCGGCAGATTTGTTTCAATCTATTTCCTAACATGTTCAGCAATATAACAGTGTTATTTCATGCATTTTAGCAGTGGGAAACACGAGAAAACTTCGGTTTTTACTTTAGATTCGTTCCAGACATATTGCATAAGTTGTACTTTGTGTGATTTACTGTGGTTCTCTGATCGAAATCCAGTTATTAAAATAGTGATTTTCATGCTTATTTTGATCATTTTAAGCACTTAAATACGCTTTAAACAATAACATTAGAGAAATAAGCGATTTCCATCAAGAATTGTAGAAGCCATCGGCAGATTTGTTTCAATCTATTTCCTAACATGTTCAGCAATATAACAGTGTTATTTCATGCATTTTAGCAGTGGGAAACACGAGAAAACTTCGGTTTTCTACTTTAGATTCGTTCCAGACATATTGCATAAGTTGTACTTTGTGTGATTTACTGTGGTTCTCTGATCGAAATCCAGTTATTAAAATAGTGATTTTCATGCTTATTTTGATCATTTTAAGCACTTAAATACGCTTTAAACAATAACATTAGAGAAATAAGCGATTTCCATCAAGAATTGTAGAAGCCATCGGCAGATTTGTTTCAATCTATTTCCTAACATGTTCAGCAATATAACAGTGTTATTTCATGCATTTTAGCAGTGGGAAACACGAGAAAACTTCGGTTTTCTACTTTAGATTCGTTCCAGACATATTGCATAAGTTGTACTTTTGTGATTTACTGTGGTTCTCTGATCGAAATCCAGTTATTAAAATAGTGATTTTCATGCTTATTTTGATCATTTTAAGCACTTAAATACGCTTTAAACAATAACATTAGAGAAATAAGCGATTTCCATCAAGAATTGTAGAAGCCATCGGCAGATTTGTTTCAATCTATTTCCTAACATGTTCAGCAATATAACAGTGTTATTTCATGCATTTTAGCAGTGGGAAACACGAGAAAACTTCGGTTTTCTACTTTAGATTCGTTCCAGACATATTGCATAAGTTGTACTTTGTGTGATTTACTGTGGTTCTCTGATCGAAATCCAGTTATTAAAATAGTGATTTTCATGCTTATTTTGATCATTTTAAGCACTTAAATACGCTTTAAACAATAACATTAGAGAAATAAGCGATTTCCATCAAGAATTGTAGAAGCCATCGGCAGATTTGTTTCAATCTATTTCCTAACATGTTCAGCAATATAACAGTGTTATTTCATGCATTTTAGCAGTGGGAAACACGAGAAAACTTCGGTTTTCTACTTTAGATTCGTTCCAGACATATTGCATAAGTTGTACTTTGTGTGATTTACTGTGGTTCTCTGATCGAAATCCAGTTATTAAAATAGTGATTTTCATGCTTATTTTGATCATTTTAAGCACTTAAATACGCTTTAAACAATAACATTAGAGAAATAAGCGATTTCCATCAAGAATTGTAGAAGCCATCGGCAGATTTGTTTCAATCTATTTCCTAACATGTTCAGCAATATAACAGTGTTATTTCATGCATTTTAGCAGTGGGAAACACGAGAAAACTTCGGTTTTCTACTTTAGATTCGTTCCAGACATATTGCATAAGTTGTACTTTGTGTGATTTACTGTGGTTCTCTGATCGAAATCCAGTTATTAAAATAGTGATTTTCATGCTTTTTGATCATTTTAAGCACTTAAATACGCTTTAAACAATAACATTAGAGAAATAAGCGATTTCCATCAAGAATTGTAGAAGCCATCGGCAGATTTGTTTCAATCTATTTCCTAACATGTTCAGCAATATAACAGTGTTATTTCATGCATTTTAGCAGTGGGAAACACGAGAAAACTTCGGTTTTCTACTTTAGATTCGTTCCAGACATATTGCATAAGTTGTACTTTGTGTGATTTACTGTGGTTCTCTGATCGAAATCCAGTTATTAAAATAGTGATTTTCATGCTTATTTTGATCATTTTAAGCACTTAAATACGCTTTAAACAATAACATTAGAGAAATAAGCGATTTCCATCAAGAATTGTAGAAGCCATCGGCAGATTTGTTTCAATCTATTTCCTAACATGTTCAGCAATATAACAGTGTTATTTCATGCATTTTAGCAGTGGGAAACACGAGAAAACTTCGGTTTTCTACTTTAGATTCGTTCCAGACATATTGCATAAGTTGTACTTTGTGTGATTTACTGTGGTTCTCTGATCGAAATCCAGTTATTAAAATAGTGATTTTCATGCTTATTTTGATCATTTTAAGCACTTAAATACGCTTTAAACAATAACATTAGAGAAATAAGCGATTTCCATCAAGAATTGTAGAAGCCATCGGCAGATTTGTTTCAATCTATTTCCTAACATGTTCAGCAATATAACAGTGTTATTTCATGCATTTTAGCAGTGGGAAACACGAGAAAACTTCGGTTTTCTACTTTAGATTCGTTCCAGACATATTGCATAAGTTGTACTTTGTGTGATTTACTGTGGTTCTCTGATCGAAATCCAGTTATTAAAATAGTGATTTTCATGCTTATTTTGATCATTTTAAGCACTTAAATACGCTTTAAACAATAACATTAGAGAAATAAGCGATTTCCATCAAGAATTGTAGAAGCCATCGGCAGATTTGTTTCAATCTATTTCCTAACATGTTCAGCAATATAACAGTGTTATTTCATGCATTTTAGCAGTGGGAAACACGAGAAAACTTCGGTTTTCTACTTTAGATTCGTTCCAGACATATTGCATAGTTGTACTTTGTGTGATTTACTGTGGTTCTCTGATCGAAATCCAGTTATTAAAATAGTGATTTTCATGCTTATTTTGATCATTTTAAGCACTTAAATACGCTTTAAACAATAACATTAGAGAAATAAGCGATTTCCATCAAGAATTGTAGAAGCCATCGGCAGATTTGTTTCAATCTATTTCCTAACATGTTCAGCAATATAACAGTGTTATTTCATGCATTTTAGCAGTGGGAAACACGAGAAAACTTCGGTTTTCTACTTTAGATTCGTTCCAGACATATTGCATAAGTTGTACTTTGTGTGATTTACTGTGGTTCTCTGATCGAAATCCAGTTATTAAAATAGTGATTTTCATGCTTATTTTGATCATTTTAAGCACTTAAATACGCTTTAAACAATAACATTAGAGAAATAAGCGATTTCCATCAAGAATTGTAGAAGCCATCGGCAGATTTGTTTCAATCTATTTCCTAACATGTTCAGCAATATAACAGTGTTATTTCATGCATTTTAGCAGTGGGAAACACGAGAAAACTTCGGTTTTCTACTTTAGATTCGTTCCAGACATATTGCATAAGTTGTACTTTGTGTGATTTACTGTGGTTCTCTGATCGAAATCCAGTTATTAAAATAGTGATTTTCATGCTTATTTTGATCATTTTAAGCACTTAAATACGCTTTAAACAATAACATTAGAGAAATAAGCGATTTCCATCAAGAATTGTAGAAGCCATCGGCAGATTTGTTTCAATCTATTTCCTAACATGTTCAGCAATATAACAGTGTTATTTCATGCATTTTAGCAGTGGGAAACACGAGAAAACTTCGGTTTTCTACTTTAGATTCGTTCCAGACATATTGCATAAGTTGTACTTTGTGTGATTTACTGTGGTTCTCTGATCGAAATCCAGTTATTAAAATAGTGATTTTCATGCTTATTTTGATCATTTTAAGCACTTAAATACGCTTTAAACAATAACATTAGAGAAATAAGCGATTTCCATCAAGAATTGTAGAAGCCATCGGCAGATTTGTTTCAATCTATTTCCTAACATGTTCAGCAATATAACAGTGTTATTTCATGCATTTTAGCAGTGGGAAACACGAGAAAACTTCGGTTTTCTACTTTAGATTCGTTCCAGACATATTGCATAAGTTGTACTTTGTGTGATTTACTGTGGTTCTCTGATCGAAATCCAGTTATTAAAATAGTGATTTTCATGCTTATTTTGATCATTTTAAGCACTTAAATACGCTTTAAACAATAACATTAGAGAAATAAGCGATTTCCATCAAGAATTGTAGAAGCCATCGGCAGATTTGTTTCAATCTATTTCCTAACATGTTCAGCAATATAACAGTGTTATTTCATGCATTTTAGCAGTGGGAAACACGAGAAAACTTCGGTTTTCTACTTTAGATTCGTTCCAGACATATTGCATAAGTTGTACTTTGTGTGATTTACTGTGGTTCTCTGATCGAAATCCAGTTATTAAAATAGTGATTTTCATGCTTATTTTGATCATTTTAAGCACTTAAATACGCTTTAAACAATAACATTAGAAATAAGCGATTTCCATCAAGAATTGTAGAAGCCATCGGCAGATTTGTTTCAATCTATTTCCTAACATGTTCAGCAATAACAGTGTTATTTCATGCATTTTAGCAGTGGGAAACACGAGAAAACTTCGGTTTTCTACTTTAGATTCGTTCCAGACATATTGCATAAGTTGTACTTTGTGTGATTTACTGTGGTTCTCTGATCGAAATCCAGTTATTAAAATAGTGATTTTCATGCTTATTTTGATCATTTTAAGCACTTAAATACGCTTTAAACAATAACATTAGAGAAATAAGCGATTTCCATCAAGAATTGTAGAAGCCATCGGCAGATTTGTTTCAATCTATTTCCTAACATGTTCAGCAATATAACAGTGTTATTTCATGCATTTTAGCAGTGGGAAACACGAGAAAACTTCGGTTTTCTACTTTAGATTCGTTCCAGACATATTGCATAAGTTGTACTTTGTGTGATTTACTGTGGTTCTCTGATCGAAATCCAGTTATTAAAATAGTGATTTTCATGCTTATTTTGATCATTTTAAGCACTTAATACGCTTTAAACAATAACATTAGAGAAATAAGCGATTTCCATCAAGAATTGTAGAAGCCATCGGCAGATTTGTTTCAATCTATTTCCTAACATGTTCAGCAATATAACAGTGTTATTTCATGCATTTTAGCAGTGGGAAACACGAGAAAACTTCGGTTTTCTACTTTAGATTCGTTCCAGACATATTGCATAAGTTGTACTTTGTGTGATTTACTGTGGTTCTCTGATCGAAATCCAGTTATTAAAATAGTGATTTTCATGCTTATTTTGATCATTTTAAGCACTTAAATACGCTTTAAACAATAACATTAGAGAAATAAGCGATTTCCATCAAGAATTGTAGAAGCCATCGGCAGATTTGTTTCAATCTATTTCCTAACATGTTCAGCAATATAACAGTGTTATTTCATGCATTTTAGCAGTGGGAAACACGAGAAAACTTCGGTTTTCTACTTTAGATTCGTTCCAGACATATTGCATAAGTTGTACTTTGTGTGATTTACTGTGGTTCTCTGATCGAAATCCAGTTATTAAAATAGTGATTTTCATGCTTATTTTGATCATTTTAAGCACTTAAATACGCTTTAAACAATAACATTAGAGAAATAAGCGATTTCCATCAAGAATTGTAGAAGCCATCGGCAGATTTGTTTCAATCTATTTCCTAACATGTTCAGCAATATAACAGTGTTATTTCATGCATTTTAGCAGTGGGAAACACGAGAAAACTTCGGTTTTCTACTTTAGATTCGTTCAGACATATTGCATAAGTTGTACTTTGTGTGATTTACTGTGGTTCTCTGATCGAAATCCAGTTATTAAAATAGTGATTTTCATGCTTATTTTGATCATTTTAAGCACTTAAATACGCTTTAAACAATAACATTAGAGAAATAAGCGATTTCCATCAAGAATTGTAGAAGCCATCGGCAGATTTGTTTCAATCTATTTCCTAACATGTTCAGCAATATAACAGTTATTTCATGCATTTTAGCAGTGGGAAACACGAGAAAACTTCGGTTTTCTACTTTAGATTCGTTCCAGACATATTGCATAAGTTGTACTTTGTGTGATTTACTGTGGTTCTCTGATCGAAATCCAGTTATTAAAATAGTGATTTTCATGCTTATTTTGATCATTTTAAGCACTTAAATACGCTTTAAACAATAACATTAGAGAAATAAGCGATTTCCATCAAGAATTGTAGAAGCCATCGGCAGATTTGTTTCAATCTATTTCCTAACATGTTCAGCAATATAACAGTGTTATTTCATGCATTTTAGCAGTGGGAAACACGAGAAAACTTCGGTTTTCTACTTTAGATTCGTTCCAGACATATTGCATAAGTTGTACTTTGTGTGATTTACTGTGGTTCTCTGATCGAAATCCAGTTATTAAAATAGTGATTTTCATGCTTATTTTGATCATTTTAAGCACTTAAATACGCTTTAAACAATAACATTAGAGAAATAAGCGATTTCCATCAAGAATTGTAGAAGCCATCGGCAGATTTGTTTCAATCTATTTCCTAACATGTTCAGCAATATAACAGTGTTATTTCATGCATTTTAGCAGTGGGAAACACGAGAAAACTTCGGTTTTCTACTTTAGATTCGTTCCAGACATATTGCATAAGTTGTACTTTGTGTGATTTACTGTGGTTCTCTGATCGAAATCCAGTTATTAAAATAGTGATTTTCATGCTTATTTGATCATTTTAAGCACTTAAATACGCTTTAAACAATAACATTAGAGAAATAAGCGATTTCCATCAGAATTGTAAGCCATCGGCAGATTTGTTTCAATCTATTTCCTAACATGTTCAGCAATAACAGTGTTATTTCATGCATTTTAGCAGTGGGAAACACGAGAAAACTTCGGTTTTCTACTTTAGATTCGTTCCAGACATATTGCATAAGTTGTACTTTGTGTGATTTACTGTGGTTCTCTGATCGAAATCCAGTTATTAAAATAGTGATTTTCATGCTTATTTTGATCATTTTAAGCACTTAAATACGCTTTAAACAATAACATTAGAGAAATAAGCGATTTCCATCAAGAATTGTAGAAGCCATCGGCAGATTTGTTTCAATCTATTTCCTAACATGTTCAGCAAATAACAGTGTTATTTCATGCATTTTAGCAGTGGGAAACACGAGAAAACTTCGGTTTTCTACTTTAGATTCGTTCCAGACATATTGCATAAGTTGTACTTTGTGTGATTTACTGTGGTTCTCTGATCGAAATCCAGTTATTAAAATAGTGATTTTCATGCTTATTTTGATCATTTTAAGCACTTAAATACGCTTTAAACAATAACATTAGAGAAATAAGCGATTTCCATCAAGAATTGTAGAAGCCATCGGCAGATTTGTTTCAATCTATTTCCTAACATGTTCAGCAATATAACAGTGTTATTTCATGCATTTTAGCAGTGGGAAACACGAGAAAACTTCGGTTTTCTACTTTAGATTCGTTCCAGACATATTGCATAAGTTGTACTTTGTGTGATTTACTGTGGTTCTCTGATCGAAATCCAGTTATTAAAATAGTGATTTTCATGCTTATTTTGATCATTTTAAGCACTTAAATACGCTTTAAACAATAACATTAGAGAAATAAGCGATTTCCATCAAGAATTGTAGAAGCCATCGGCAGATTTGTTTCAATCTATTTCCTAACATGTTCAGCAATATAACAGTGTTATTTCATGCATTTAGCAGTGGGAAACACGAGAAAACTTCGGTTTTCTACTTTAGATTCGTTCCAGACATATTGCATAAGTTGTACTTTGTGTGATTTGTGGTTCTCTGATCGAAATCCAGTTATTAAAATAGTGATTTTCATGCTTATTTTGATCATTTTAAGCACTTAAATACGCTTTAAACAATAACATTAGAGAAATAAGCGATTTCCATCAAGAATTGTAGAAGCCATCGGCAGATTTGTTTCAATCTATTTCCTAACATGTTCAGCAATATAACAGTGTTATTTCATGCATTTTAGCAGTGGGAAACACGAGAAAACTTCGGTTTTCTACTTTAGATTCGTTCCAGACATATTGCATAAGTTGTACTTTTGTGATTTACTGTGGTTCTCTGATCGAAATCCAGTTATTAAAATAGTGATTTTCATGCTTATTTGATCATTTTAAGCACTTAAATACGCTTTAAACAATAACATTAGAGAAATAAGCGATTTCCATCAAGAATTGTAGAAGCCATCGGCAGATTTGTTTCAATCTATTTCCTAACATGTTCAGCAATATAACAGTGTTATTTCATGCATTTTAGCAGTGGGAAACACGAGAAAACTTCGGTTTCTACTTTAGATTCGTTCCAGACATATTGCATAAGTTGTACTTTGTGTGATTTACTGTGGTTCTCTGATCGAAATCCAGTTATTAAAATAGTGATTTTCATGCTTATTTTGATCATTTTAAGCACTTAAATACGCTTTAAACAATAACATTAGAGAAATAAGCGATTTCCATCAAGAATTGTAGAAGCCATCGGCAGATTTGTTTCAATCTATTTCCTAACATGTTCAGCAATATAACAGTGTATTTCATGCATTTTAGCAGTGGGAAACACGAGAAAACTTCGGTTTTCTACTTTAGATTCGTTCCAGACATATTGCATAAGTTGTACTTTGTGTGATTTACTGTGGTTCTCTGATCGAAATCCAGTTATTAAAATAGTGATTTTCATGCTTATTTTGATCATTTTAAGCACTTAAATACGCTTTAAACAATAACATTAGAGAAATAAGCGATTTCCATCAAGAATTGTAGAAGCCATCGGCAGATTTGTTTCAATCTATTTCCTAACATGTTCAGCAATATAACAGTGTTATTTCATGCATTTTAGCAGTGGGAAACACGAGAAAACTTCGGTTTTCTACTTTAGATTCGTTCCAGACATATTGCATAAGTTGTACTTTGTGTGATTTACTGTGGTTCTCTGATCGAAATCCAGTTATTAAAATAGTGATTTTCATGCTTATTTTGATCATTTTAAGCACTTAAATACGCTTTAAACAATAACATTAGAGAAATAAGCGATTTCCATCAAGAATTGTAGAAGCCATCGGCAGATTTGTTTCAATCTATTTCCTAACATGTTCAGCAATATAACAGTGTTATTTCATGCATTTTAGCAGTGGGAAACACGAGAAAACTTCGGTTTTCTACTTTAGATTCGTTCCAGACATATTGCATAAGTTGTACTTTGTGTGATTTACTGTGGTTCTCTGATCGAAATCCAGTTATTAAAATAGTGATTTTCATGCTTATTTTGATCATTTTAAGCACTTAAATACGCTTTAAACAATAACATTAGAGAAATAAGCGATTTCCATCAAGAATTGTAGAAGCCATCGGCAGATTTGTTTCAATCTATTTCCTAACATGTTCAGCAATATAACAGTGTTATTTCATGCATTTTAGCAGTGGGAAACACGAGAAAACTTCGGTTTTCTACTTTAGATTCGTTCCAGACATATTGCATAAGTTGTACTTTGTGTGATTTACTGTGGTTCTCTGATCGAAATCCAGTTATTAAAATAGTGATTTTCATGCTTATTTTGATCATTTTAAGCACTTAAACGCTTTAAACAATAACATTAGAGAAATAAGCGATTTCCATCAAGAATTGTAGAAGCCATCGGCAGATTTGTTTCAATCTATTTCCTAACATGTTCAGCAATATAACAGTGTTATTTCATGCATTTTAGCAGTGGGAAACACGAGAAAACTTCGGTTTTCTACTTTAGATTCGTTCCAGACATATTGCATAAGTTGTACTTTGTGTGATTTACTGTGGTTCTCTGATCGAAATCCAGTTATTAAAATAGTGATTTTCATGCTTATTTTGATCATTTTAAGCACTTAAATACGCTTTAAACAATAACATTAGAGAAATAAGCGATTTCCATCAAGAATTGTAGAAGCCATCGGCAGATTTGTTTCAATCTATTTCCTAACATGTTCAGCAATATAACAGTGTTATTTCATGCATTTTAGCAGTGGGAAACACGAGAAAACTTCGGTTTTCTACTTTAGATTCGTTCCAGACATATTGCATAAGTTGTACTTTGTGTGATTTACTGTGGTTCTCTGATCGAAATCCAGTTATTAAAATAGTGATTTTCATGCTTATTTTGATCATTTTAAGCACTTAAATACGCTTTAAACAATAACATTAGAGAAATAAGCGATTTCCATCAAGAATTGTAGAAGCCATCGGCAGATTTGTTTCAATCTATTTCCTAACATGTTCAGCAATATAACAGTGTTATTTCATGCATTTTAGCAGTGGGAAACACGAGAAAACTTCGGTTTTCTACTTTAGATTCGTTCCAGACATATTGCATAAGTTGTACTTTGTGTGATTTACTGTGGTTCTCTGATCGAAATCCAGTTATTAAAATAGTGATTTTCATGCTTATTTTGATCATTTAAGCACTTAAATACGCTTTAAACAATAACATTAGAGAAATAAGCGATTTCCATCAAGAATTGTAGAAGCCATCGGCAGATTTGTTTCAATCTATTTCCTAACATGTTCAGCAATATAACAGTGTTATTTCATGCATTTTAGCAGTGGGAAACACGAGAAAACTTCGGTTTTCTACTTTAGATTCGTTCCAGACATATTGCATAAGTTGTACTTTGTGTGATTTACTGTGGTTCTCTGATCGAAATCCAGTTATTAAAATAGTGATTTTCATGCTTATTTTGATCATTTTAAGCACTTAAATACGCTTTAAACAATAACATTAGAGAAATAAGCGATTTCCATCAAGAATTGTAGAAGCCATCGGCAGATTTGTTTCAATCTATTTCCTAACATGTTCAGCAATATAACAGTGTTATTTCATGCATTTTAGCAGTGGGAAACACGAGAAAACTTCGGTTTTCTACTTTAGATTCGTTCCAGACATATTGCATAAGTTGTACTTTGTGTGATTTACTGTGGTTCTCTGATCGAAATCCAGTTATTAAAATAGTGATTTTCATGCTTATTTTGATCATTTTAAGCACTTAAATACGCTTTAAACAATAACATTAGAGAAATAAGCGATTTCCATCAAGAATTGTAGAAGCCATCGGCAGATTTGTTTCAATCTATTTCCTAACATGTTCAGCAATATAACAGTGTTATTTCATGCATTTTAGCAGTGGGAAACACGAGAAAACTTCGGTTTTCTACTTTAGATTCGTTCCAGACATATTGCATAAGTTGTACTTTGTGTGATTTACTGTGGTTCTCTGATCGAAATCCAGTTATTAAAATAGTGATTTTCATGCTTATTTTGATCATTTTAAGCACTTAAATACGTTTAAACAATAACATTAGAGAAATAAGCGATTTCCATCAAGAATTGTAGAAGCCATCGGCAGATTTGTTTCAATCTATTTCCTAACATGTTCAGCAATATAACAGTGTTATTTCATGCATTTTAGCAGTGGGAAACACGAGAAAACTTCGGTTTTCTACTTTAGATTCGTTCCAGACATATTGCATAAGTTGTACTTTGTGTGATTTACTGTGGTTCTCTGATCGAAATCCAGTTATTAAAATAGTGATTTTCATGCTTATTTTGATCATTTTAAGCACTTAAATACGCTTTAAACAATAACATTAGAGAAATAAGCGATTTCCATCAAGAATTGTAGAAGCCATCGGCAGATTTGTTTCAATCTATTTCCTAACATGTTCAGCAATATAACAGTGTTATTTCATGCATTTTAGCAGTGGGAAACACGAGAAAACTTCGGTTTTCTACTTTAGATTCGTTCCAGACATATTGCATAAGTTGTACTTTGTGTGATTTACTGTGGTTCTCTGATCGAAATCCAGTTATTAAAATAGTGATTTTCATGCTTATTTTGATCATTTTAAGCACTTAAATACGCTTTAAACAATAACATTAGAGAAATAAGCGATTTCCATCAAGAATTGTAGAAGCCATCGGCAGATTTGTTTCAATCTATTTCCTAACATGTTCAGCAATATAACAGTGTTATTTCATGCATTTTAGCAGTGGGAAACACGAGAAAACTTCGGTTTTCTACTTTAGATTCGTTCCAGACATATTGCATAAGTTGTACTTTGTGTGATTTACTGTGGTTCTCTGATCGAAATCCAGTTATTAAAATAGTGATTTTCATGCTTATTTTGATCATTTTAAGCACTTAAATACGCTTTAAACAATAACATTAGAGAAATAAGCGATTTCCATCAAGAATTGTAGAAGCCATCGGCAGATTTGTTTCAATCTATTTCCTAACATGTTCAGCAATATAACAGTGTTATTTCATGCATTTTAGCAGTGGGAAACACGAGAAAACTTCGGTTTTCTACTTTAGATTCGTTCCAGACATATTGCATAAGTTGTACTTTGTGTGATTTACTGTGGTTCTCTGATCGAAATCCAGTTATTAAAATAGTGATTTTCATGCTTATTTTGATCATTTTAAGCACTTAAATACGCTTTAAACAATAACATTAGAGAAATAAGCGATTTCCATCAAGAATTGTAGAAGCCATCGGCAGATTTGTTTCAATCTATTTCCTAACATGTTCAGCAATATAACAGTGTTATTTCATGCATTTTAGCAGTGGGAAACACGAGAAAACTTCGGTTTTCTACTTTAGATTCGTTCCAGACATATTGCATAAGTTGTACTTTGTGTGATTTACTGTGGTTCTCTGATCGAAATCCAGTTATTAAAATAGTGATTTTCATGCTTATTTTGATCATTTTAAGCACTTAATACGCTTTAAAACAATAACATTAGAGAAATAAGCGATTTCCATCAAGAATTGTAGAAGCCATCGGCAGATTTGTTTCAATCTATTTCCTAACATGTTCAGCAATATAACAGTGTTATTTCATGCATTTTAGCAGTGGGAAACACGAGAAAACTTCGGTTTTCTACTTTAGATTCGTTCCAGACATATTGCATAAGTTGTACTTTGTGTGATTTACTGTGGTTCTCTGATCGAAATCCAGTTATTAAAATAGTGATTTTCATGCTTATTTTGATCATTTTAAGCACTTAAATACGCTTTAAACAATAACATTAGAGAAATAAGCGATTTCCATCAAGAATTGTAGAAGCCATCGGCAGATTTGTTTCAATCTATTTCCTAACATGTTCAGCAATATAACAGTGTTATTTCATGCATTTTAGCAGTGGGAAACACGAGAAAACTTCGGTTTTCTACTTTAGATTCGTTCCAGACATATTGCATAAGTTGTACTTTGTGTGATTTACTGTGGTTCTCTGATCGAAATCCAGTTATTAAAATAGTGATTTTCATGCTTATTTTGATCATTTTAAGCACTTAAATACGCTTTAAACAATAACATTAGAGAAATAAGCGATTTCCATCAAGAATTGTAGAAGCCATCGGCAGATTTGTTTCAATCTATTTCCTAACATGTTCAGCAATATAACAGTGTTATTTCATGCATTTTAGCAGTGGGAAACACGAGAAAACTTCGGTTTCTACTTTAGATTCGTTCCAGACATATTGCATAAGTTGTACTTTGTGTGATTTACTGTGGTTCTCTGATCGAAATCCAGTTATTAAAATAGTGATTTTCATGCTTATTTTGATCATTTTAAGCACTTAAATACGCTTTAAACAATAACATTAGAGAAATAAGCGATTTCCATCAAGAATTGTAGAAGCCATCGGCAGATTTGTTTCAATCTATTTCCTAACATGTTCAGCAATATAACAGTGTTATTTCATGCATTTTAGCAGTGGGAAACACGAGAAAACTTCGGTTTTCTACTTTAGATTCGTTCCAGACATATTGCATAAGTTGTACTTTGTGTGATTTACTGTGGTTCTCTGATCGAAATCCAGTTATTAAAATAGTGATTTTCATGCTTATTTTGATCATTTTAAGCACTTAAATACGCTTTAAACAATAACATTAGAGAAATAAGCGATTTCCATCAAGAATTGTAGAAGCCATCGGCAGATTTGTTTCAATCTATTTCCTAACATGTTCAGCAATATAACAGTGTTATTTCATGCATTTTAGCAGTGGGAAACACGAGAAAACTTCGGTTTTCTACTTTAGATTCGTTCCAGACATATTGCATAAGTTGTACTTTGTGTGATTTACTGTGGTTCTCTGATCGAAATCCAGTTATTAAAATAGTGATTTTCATGCTTATTTTGATCATTTTAAGCACTTAAATACGCTTTAAACAATAACATTAGAGAAATAAGCGATTTCCATCAAGAATTGTAGAAGCCATCGGCAGATTTGTTTCAATCTATTTCCTAACATGTTCAGCAATATAACAGTGTTATTTCATGCATTTTAGCAGTGGGAAACACGAGAAAACTTCGGTTTTCTACTTTAGATTCGTTCCAGACATATTGCATAAGTTGTACTTTGTGTGATTTACTGTGGTTCTCTGATCGAAATCCAGTTATTAAAATAGTGATTTTCATGCTTATTTTGATCATTTTAAGCACTTAAATACGCTTTAAACAATAACATTAGAGAAATAAGCGATTTCCATCAAGAATTGTAGAAGCCATCGGCAGATTTGTTTCAATCTATTTCCTAACATGTTCAGCAATATAACAGTGTTATTTCATGCATTTTAGCAGTGGGAAACACGAGAAAACTTCGGTTTTCTACTTTAGATTCGTTCCAGACATATTGCATAAGTTGTACTTTGTGTGATTTACTGTGGTTCTCTGATCGAAATCCAGTTATTAAAATAGTGATTTCATGCTTATTTTGATCATTTTAAGCACTTAAATACGCTTTAAACAATAACATTAGAGAAATAAGCGATTTCCATCAAGAATTGTAGAAGCCATCGGCAGATTTGTTTCAATCTATTTCCTAACATGTTCAGCAATATAACAGTGTTATTTCATGCATTTTAGCAGTGGGAAACACGAGAAAACTTCGGTTTTCTACTTTAGATTCGTTCCAGACATATTGCATAAGTTGTACTTTGTGTGATTTACTGTGGTTCTCTGATCGAAATCCAGTTATTAAAATAGTGATTTTCATGCTTATTTTGATCATTTTAAGCACTTAAATACGCTTTAAACAATAACATTAGAGAAATAAGCGATTTCCATCAAGAATTGTAGAAGCCATCGGCAGATTTGTTTCAATCTATTTCCTAACATGTTCAGCAATAACAGTGTTATTTCATGCATTTTAGCAGTGGGAAACACGAGAAAACTTCGGTTTTCTACTTTAGATTCGTTCCAGACATATTGCATAAGTTGTACTTTGTGTGATTTACTGTGGTCTCTGATCGAAATCCAGTTATTAAAATAGTGATTTTCATGCTTATTTTGATCATTTTAAGCACTTAAATACGCTTTAAACAATAACATTAGAGAAATAAGCGATTTCCATCAAGAATTGTAGAAGCCATCGGCAGATTTGTTTCAATCTATTTCCTAACATGTTCAGCAATATAACAGTGTTATTTCATGCATTTTAGCAGTGGGAAACACGAGAAAACTTCGGTTTTCTACTTTAGATTCGTTCCAGACATATTGCATAAGTTGTACTTTGTGTGATTTACTGTGGTTCTCTGATCGAAATCCAGTTATTAAAATAGTGATTTCATGCTTATTTTGATCATTTTAAGCACTTAAATACGCTTTAAACAATAACATTAGAGAAATAAGCGATTTCCATCAAGAATTGTAGAAGCCATCGGCAGATTTGTTTCAATCTATTTCCTAACATGTTCAGCAATATAACAGTGTTATTTCATGCATTTTAGCAGTGGGAAACACGAGAAAACTTCGGTTTTCTACTTTAGATTCGTTCCAGACATATTGCATAAGTTGTACTTTGTGTGATTTACTGTGGTTCTCTGATCGAAATCCAGTTATTAAAATAGTGATTTTCATGCTTATTTTGATCATTTTAAGCACTTAAATACGCTTTAAACAATAACATTAGAGAAATAAGCGATTTCCATCAAGAATTGTAGAAGCCATCGGCAGATTTGTTTCAATCTATTTCCTAACATGTTCAGCAATATAACAGTGTTATTTCATGCATTTTAGCAGTGGGAAACACGAGAAAACTTCGGTTTTCTACTTTAGATTCGTTCCAGACATATTGCATAAGTTGTACTTTGTTGTGATTTACTGTGGTTCTCTGATCGAAATCCAGTTATTAAAATAGTGATTTCTGCTTATTTTGATCATTTTAAGCACTTAAATACGCTTTAAACAATAACATTAGAGAAATAAGCGATTTCCATCAAGAATTGTAGAAGCCATCGGCAGATTTGTTTCAATCTATTTCCTAACATGTTCAGCAATATAACAGTGTTATTTCATGCATTTTAGCAGTGGGAAACACGAAGAAACTTCGGTTTTCTACTTTAGATTCGTTCCAGACATATTGCATAGTTGTACTTGTGTGATTTACTGTGGTTCTCTGATCGAAATCCAGTTATTAAAATAGTGATTTCATGCTTTATTTTGATCATTTTAAGCACTTAATACGCTTTAACAATAACATTAGAGAAATAAGCGATTTCCATCAAGAATTGTAGAAGCCATCGGCAGATTTGTTTCAATCTATTTCCTAACATGTTCAGCAATATAACAGTGTTATTTCATGCATTTTAGCAGTGGGAAACACGAGAAAACTTCGGTTTTCTACTTTAGATTCGTTCCAGACATATTGCATAAGTTGTACTTGTGTGATTTACTGTGGTTCTCTGATCGAAATCCAGTTATTAAAATAGTGATTTTCATGCTTATTTTGATCATTTTAAGCACTTAATACGCTTTAAACAATAACATTAGAGAAATAAGCGATTTCCATCAAGAATTGAAAGCCATCGGCAGATTTGTTTCAATCTATTTCCTAACATGTTCAGCAATATAACAGTGTTATTTCATGCATTTTAGCAGTGGGAAACACGAGAAAACTTCGGTTTTCTACTTTAGATTCGTTCCAGACATATTGCATAAGTTGTACTTTGTGTGATTTACTGTGGTTCTCTGATCGAAATCCAGTTATTAAAATAGTGATTTTCATGCTTATTTTGATCATTTTAAGCACTTAAATACGCTTTAAACAATAACATTAGAGAAATAAGCGATTTCCATCAAGAATTGTAGAAGCCTCGGCAGATTTGTTTCAATTCATTTCCTAACATGTTCAGCAATATAACAGTGTTATTTCATGCATTTTAGCAGTGGGAAACACGAGAAAACTTCGGTTTTCTACTTTAGATTCGTTCCAGACATATTGCATAAGTTGTACTTTGTGATTTTACTGTGGTTTCTCTGATCGAAATCCAGTTATTAAAATAGTGATTTTCATGCTTATTTTGATCATTTTAAGCATTAAATACGCTTTAAACAATAACATTAGAGAAATAAGCGATTTCCATCAAGAATTGTAGAAGCCATCGGCAGATTGTTCAATCTATTTCCTAACATGTTCAAGATATAAACAGTGTTTATTCTGCTTTTAGCAGGGAAACCGAGGAAAAACTTCGGTTTTCTACTTTAGATTCGTTCCAGACATATTGCATAAGTTTGACTTGTGTGATTTACTGTGGTTCTCTGATCGAAATCCAGTTATTAAAATAGTGATTTTCATGCTATTTTGATCATTTAAGCACTTTAAATACGCTTTAAACAATAACATTAGAGAAATATAAGCGATTTCCATCAAGAATTTGTAGAAGCCATCGGCATTTGTTTCAATCTATTCCTAACAGTTCAGCAATATACATGTTTATTTCATGGCATTTTAGCGTGGGAAACACGAGAAAAACTTCGGTTATTCGTATTTAGATATTCGTTCCAGACATATTGCATAAGTTGTACTTTGTGTGATTAACTGGTGGTTCCTCTGATCGAAAATCCAGTTATAAATTAGTGTTTCTGCTTATTTGATCCATTAAGCACTTTAAATACGCTTTAAACAATTAACATTAGACGAAATATAGCGATTTCCCATCAAGAATTGAGAAGCCATTCGGCAGATTTGTTTCAATCCT